>JAMPIV010007213.1:0-141789 GCA_024509875.1 Oreohelix idahoensis | reverse complement strand
CCTCTTAATTATCAGTGCACTACCCAAATCAGTGCATAACCATCAGTTATTTATCATAACTGCACTACAATAGTGCATAAGGAAAAAACCACCAGCTAGTTATGATAAGTGCACTATCGATCAATAGTGCATGAGCATATATGTACCAATAGTGAAAGCTAACTATGCAAGAACTATGCAAACAATAACAAGACAATGTAAACAATAACAAAGTACCAACAATGTAAACAAAACAAAGATCAAAGTCAATGTAAACAATAACAAAGATCAGAGTCAATGTAAACAATAACAAAGATCAACGTCAATGTAAACAATAACAAAGATCAGAGTCAATGTAAACAATAACAAAGATCAACGTCAATGTAAACAATAACAAAGATCAGAGTCAATGTAAACAATAACAAAGATTAGTATCAATGTAAACAATAACAAAGATCAAACAATACGAAAACATTCGCATAAGTCAAATAAATAAACAGCGAAACTAAAAAGAATATGATGACAGAATGCGAAGATATGACAAACAAATGACGTTACAGTATATACACAAAAATTTACGTGAAGAACTGAATAATAGAAAAGAGGAGACCTACAAATACAAACAATTGAAATCGAAACTAAAAAACAGAAAGAAAGAGAAAAACAAAAAAAAAATATACAAAAAACGAAAATAAAGCACAACTCGTCACAACTAAACAGATATAGCAACGATTGTCGCTAGCAAATTTCACAATAGGAAATTCGCACAGTCCCTAACGAAAACGCTAACAGTAGAACCTCTGTGGCGTGGTATCATCTACTGAAAGACACCGCCCAACCGAGAAAACCCGCAGAAATATAAACATATAAATACAAATCCAAATAACATATAACATGTAAACATATAAAGAGTGCGAAAAATGTGATAGACAGAAGGCTCAGTTAGAACATAAGGGCACAGTTCACAAACAAAACAGGCCACTTAACTTCTATGTATCCACAACGTCAGCACAGGTCAGAACAGGATGTGATCAGCATTCTTAGGACAATGATCCAACGTTGATCCATATCTGCTCTCGTAAACTGCCATGACGAAGGAAATGAGCTTCTAACAGGAAACAGCTTCTGACAGGAAACAGCTTCTGAACTTGACCTTCTGAATCTGCAACAGTAATTCTGAGACCGGAACAGTTGTTACGGCACTTGTTCTTCTTCTCAACAGATCAGGAAATCCATTCGCTCGGTACTTGTCCTTCTATTTGTAGACAAACTTCAATACCGCCGAGCAGCGCCGGGTAGTTTCAAAATATCAACAACTGTCAGTACTGCTGCGTCTTTCAAAAAATTTCATCAAAGGTGATGAATAGCAACTGCAATGTTGTCTTGTAGTCTGCTGATGATGTCTGGGTTTTTTGACCCCCTTGAGAGTTGGTACCAGAATAAACCAACTATTGGCCACCATGAATTGATAAGGGTGGAATTAGGATGCCGTCAAATTACCACCTCTATCGACACCAGGTATTACAATGCAAGATGTGGGTGTCTTATCTGGTTTAGATTGTTGCTGTGTGTGTGTTGCAGTAGAACAGTTCAGGGTACACCACAGGCAACATGACGTGTAGAGTCATAGAAATGGTAACTTCGCTTTAGGTTTATACCATTTATTGCACGCCACAAAACAGTCATGATACTTATGTTATCATCGGCATAATACAACGAATGCAGCATTCAAACTCATGTTAACTGACAGTCATGTAGAAGTCAATACTCAATAGTTGTATGGAAAACAAATATCATAGCGAAGCTTGATAAATAATACATATAACTTCTGCAACCGTGGTCCGCTGCAGATCCTTAATGTTCACAGACAATAATAATTATTCCTTCCTGATGCTAGCAGATCAGATGTATACAATACGTCCGTTTACTGTCTGCACGTGAGTAGCATACATGGATTACAGGTCAGCTCGACCTTTATAACCTTCCTAAGTCTAACCATCTGACTTGGACGTGATCTCTGATATAACGAATCCTGGAACACAGACAATAGTCTTGTTGGTCTAGAGCGACCCATAGATATATAACTAGTTCAGGTATAAAGATACCGGTGACTTAATCCTAGTCAAAGTACCTCTCCATTTTGAATCACACAGGCGAGCAAAAAGGCGACAAAATGACGAACCTCTAGATGATAGCCTAAAGTTCGATACAAGAGGAATTACCTTATTTCGGAAAATCAACCATGAACATATGCCTCCAGGCAGGCTTGAATAATACGGGGAAATAGTCTAGTTAGCTAACTAACTCACAAAGACAATGTATTTCCCTCAGAGAATCACAAGACGCAGTCGCGTCCGCTCGCTAATCAGTCCATTTCTCAACTGCCCGACCTGGGCGGAACAACAAACGACAACCAAGTCGAGACATGCGCAGAGTGACAATCTCTGAGTCGCTGTTCGCAATAAGACGATTCTAAGAACATTCGAGATAAAAATCTTACACAGTCGCGCCTTTTATGGACATGAACAGAAGCGTTAAGAAAGGTTTCAAACATCTACAACAGTTGACTGATACTACCAAATAAGGAGATATGGTCACGCTTCGTTCAAGACATTATAGACCGAACGTGTCTCTATACAAGAGAAGGTAAACTCATAAAAAATAGCAGTATCGATATATCGGGTTCTGTCCCTTTGACCATAAAATATATATAACATGCATTTCAGTCAAATAATGATCATACATACGAAAAACGATCATACAAAGACTTTGGAAAAAAGTAATTATTTGTGCGTAACAGTATCCATTCTCCAGGAGGTATGTGGTGAACCTTTTAGCCATCACTGAGAAGAAAAATCTTCCCTATAAACAAATGTGATGTCCTGATATGTGCGGACATTTTGTTTGTCCATTTTGTTTCTTCCTTTCACATAAAGGTCGTGAGGTCACCGCAGCGTTGACTCCCTTGTAGGAAGCCTACATGATAAACCAATATGTGTTACTGCAGTAGTGGTATGTAAAGTAAAGTGTTTTATACGCTCAGGTTTATCGGCGCACCGATGGAGTAGTCCGTATGCAATGAAGATAATCCTTCAAACCAAAACATGCGCGGATTTTCAACTCCATGCAACAACCTCAATGCTGTCGCCATTTGTGGCGTGTCTGAGGCAGCAGAAGTGACATGTTTCTTCACCATTACAGAAGTCCCCGGAAACGGCATTGGATTTGTACTCTTAAAACAGAACAATAATGCGGTATGGCTAGATAGTTAGATCTTGAAAATGGGAGGGGAAAAGAAAATGCAAATTAAAGTAGAATAAACCCATATTTTGCTATGAGCCAGCCTGCCTTTCTGTCTGTCTAATATGCTGCTCACTATTTACCTCCTGGCCAATTTGTACATTGACACTACCATTCAGAAAAGGAGGTTTCCCAGGTACACCAGAATGTCTAGAGCATGCCACAATGATCTGGGAAGCAACCCAAAAGGCAAAGTCTGACAGAATAAACCTCCATGTAATCTTGTTGGATCTAGCAAATGTTCAGATGTTGTGGCAGGCCCTAGAAATGTATCATGTTCCACAAGAGATTGCAGCAATGCTGAAGATGTATTTTGTAGGGTTTTCTGTCAGATTTTCAACCAGATAGTACACAACGAAGTGGATTGGCCATGAAGTTAGAATTGCGATAGGATGTACCATCTCTCCGATACTTTTCGTAATGGCCATGCAGGTAATCCTCAATGCGGCTGAAGGAATGACTATAGGTTCAAAGCTCGGTGGAATGTATTACATGCCACATCTCAAAGCATTCATGGATGACACAACAATTCTGGCATCAGATGAACATCATGCCCGGAGGATGTTAGAACGCCTGGATGAACTAGTCAGCTGGTGCAGAATGAGCTTCAAACCTAAGAAGTCGAGAAGCCTATTAGTTAGGAAAGGGAAGATAGCAGAGGTCATCTTCATGGTTTCCAACCAAAGAATCTCTACTGTCATTGAGGTACCTGTTAAAAGTCTTGGCAGGGTGTACGATGCCTATTTAAAAGACTCGAAGGCAGTGCAACAGATAACAGAAATGGCAGGCAAAAGGTTACAGATCATAGACTAAATCAGACTCATAGGAAAATTCAAACTGTGGTGCTTCCAGTTCATGTTGATACCTACTAAGTTGCTGTAGACACTGCTTATATATGAAATAAGCACATGTACAGTGGAAGCTATAGAGCTGGCCACGAAGTTCACGAGGAAATGGCTAGGAGTACCACCAGGTCTGTCAGATGTAGCATTGTACTGCAAAAAGTCAAAACTTCTGCTTCCCTTAAAGTCAGTTGTTGAAGAGTACAAAGTTGAAAAGGCAAGGCTTGCAATGATGCTACGCGAGTCAGCATATGACGTGGTTAAGTCCATTCAGCCCACACTGAAAACGGGAAGGAAGTGGAGAGTGGAAGAAGCTGTTGATTCTGCCCAAGAGCTGCTCAAACTGAGGGAGGTTATCGAAAACACATACACGAATAGACGGGGATTTGGTCATGGAGACATCCGCTGGTGGTCCAAGGCATCAAGCAGGGAGAGCAGAGAAAGGGTAGTTCAGGAGATACGAGGAGCTGAGAATGGTAAGAGGTTGCAAAAAGCCGTGCAGTAGGCCCAACAAGGCCAATGGGCTACATGGGAAGGAGCTCTGCAGAGGTCATTGACATGGAATGATATATAGCATATGGCACCTCTTAGGCTCAGCTTCGTTGTTAGATCGATGTATGACCTGCTGCCATTGGCCACAAACCTTGTGAGATGGGGAAAGTCGGATGATGAGCAGTGCCCTCTGTGCCAGGGGAGGCAGACACTTGAACACGTACTCTCAACGTGTAAGGTGTCATTAGGGCAACGGCGATACACTTGGCGCTACAACAAAGTGCTAAATAAGCTTGCTGCGATAATAGACCTAGCAAGGATGAAGGCGAATAGCAAAGCCAGGCTGAACACCACAAATACATACTTTCTAAGGGCAGGAAAGTCTGCACACCCCAAAACGAGCAAACCTGGTAGCAGTTTACCGTCTCTTCTTGACTGTGCAAACGACTGAGAGATGGCGGTAGACCTACCTGGACGAGGGGCATATCCAGAGAGTATCAGAAAATCGCGGAGACGGCCAGATATAGTGCTTCATTCTTCAGTATCGCTTCGGGTTATACTGATTGAACTGACCGTGCCATTTGAATCCAGATTGGACGCGCAACATTCATTTAAAGCATCCAAGTATAATGATCTGGCCGCGGATCTTAAACACGATGGGTTCACTGCAAGGATCATGGCTATTGAGGTGGGCGCAAGAGGGCTCGTGGCTGCATCAGTGTATGATTTATTGAAACTGTTGGGGCTGAGGGGACAATCGAGAACAAGGGCACTGAAAAGGCTTAGTGAAACTGCCGAAAAGAGATCGTGCTGGCTGTGGAACAATCGCAGTGGGCTATGGAAACTTTGACAGTAAACTATGCGGTACAGAAAACCCCAGGAAGTTTTCTAAGTCCACAGTACGTTGACATTTTTCTGTGCAGTGATGAAAGGGTTGTAACTGACGAGCAACAGGCAATGTATATTATAAGAGGTGTTAGGCACATAATTTCAGTTGCTAGTGCGCAGTGGCTAGCCTCGTTGGCTTCGCGCAGGTGTATCCATGTCTGTCGGTAGTTATGTGCGACGGAACGAATGGAGTAATTTGTCTTCTCTTTGTTACTTTCACAATTGCCTCCACGGCTGGCGGAGTTGTGGATTTTAAAGCTGCTACCAAAGTGAAATGGGCTCTTTTTCGATACAAGACAACAGGAGGCTGAGACACTTGGGAGTCATGACCCAAGTGGGCTCGCCCCCCTTAGAGTGTTAAGGAGTATACTGAGCCGAATCACTTGTCGGATGGGTCTGATGATCAGATTGCCTCATGTTGTATCGCTCTGTAAAGAGTTTTCTATCATACTGAACTACTATGCCGAACTACTATATTTAACTACTATGCTTTACTACTTTACTGAACTACTATACTGAACAATTCTTCAGTTACGTCACTGAAATTCATGGAGACTGTTGAGATCAGTCTGTATACATTGTTTTGATTTCTCAAGCGGTATGGAATGAGACATGTGAAGAAATACTGGGGAAAAGGGAACGACAATAAAAAGCATGGATAACAACATAAACCATCAATAAGATAAAAGACAGAAAAAACAAGAAAGCGGATTTAAACACAAGCAAAACCATAAGTTCCAAAGCCAAGGCTCAAGAAGTGTACAAGAAGCAAACAAAGAAGTAAAAAGAAGTATCAAAAGAGACAAGAGGAAGTATATTGAGGAGTTGGCAAGAGAGGCAGAAGATGCTGCAGCCAAAGGAAATATGAGAGAACTGTATAGCAACAAAAAGAAGCTGACAGGGAAATACAAGCAAACAAGTTGCCTCATAAAAGACAAGAATGGAAAACTGCTCAGCAATATACAAGAGCAAATAAAGAGGTGGCCAGAATATTTTGAAAGCTTTAGGCTTGTTTATCATTGAAATACATTTGCTCTGGTCATGTGATGACTATTCTTAGTGTAGAGCGAGATCGTGCTAAGATGTAAACAACGAATGTATGGGCCAACAGTGATAATATTCAATAGAGCAATTTCACTTGACAAAGTCCGCTAAGTTGAGAGTCCACAGGTTACATTTATTAACGGCATACAAGTTCAGTTAAAACAGTTCATGATCAATCAAGCAAATACATCCTACCAAACGTATCCTGAGTTTACCTCATTGTAGTCGTCCTACCGTCAGATTATTTACACGAGATTCCGTGGTTCGGCAATCCGGTAACGAATAATTTGACTTAGGCGATCAATATGAATTCTGGATACTTATTCATAACAACTTGCTCCCGATACATTCTATCCAATTGAAGTATATTCCACTTCATTAACTGAGACGTAAATCGTATCCAATAATAATAGGCAGACCCTAGTGCCATATAATAAATTCCTTCATATAACTGTCATCATCATGGGAGACTTCCAACAAACGCGTCCGTCAAGGACCACGATCAATACAAAAAGGGTACAATTACAAGTTCGTCACGTCGTAGCTTATCAACGTGACACGTCATCCTAAAACTAGGCAACTTATAACCTTTCGCGTTCAAAACCAAGAATCCGCGAAAACATCATATAAATTAATAGCGTCTTAAAAAACCAAAATGCGCAACTAACTTTAAATCTAGATCTCACTACTCTAATGGCTACAATCCTAAATCCTCTCGTAACATTCCCCTGGCTGACGGGGTTAAAAAAATCTATCTCATAGATTTTTTTTTCATCATAATTGTTTTTAAGAAAAAGTTAAAATTTACGAGATTATCGACCCACGTATCACGTAATATCGTCAAAGGGTGTAGTCAACTTGAGTTCATGTCAACAACCACAAAATTATGTCCAGTTAAGAAATAAAGATGTCAAATGTCAGAGTGTCGACTAACTGATAAATAATTATGTCTCTAACTAAAATAGTATCCTAAGATTGTGACATATCCTTCCATATTAATGAATATTATAATCTAAACTAATAAACTATAAGATTAACTAACTGTAGTGTGTGAAAGGTTTTACATAACGTAAGTATAGCTTCATAGCTAAAGAAAGTAAGGAACTAACAGAAGAAGTAAGGTACTAACAGAAAAAGTAAGGAAAGTTAAGAATGTATGAAAAGAAATTAATAGTAAGTTAATCGAATAGAGTAACATCTGTGTGCGTAAAGAAAGAATATGTAAGTAGATGTAATTAAATTAATCTATCATTATTAAAGTGTAATATGTACTATTATATATATTATTAATAATATACTAACGTAAATTCATCAATGCACATAATAAACAAAAGATAAATTAAAATTGCAATATTATCTAAGTGTGTGATACTGTACGTATAAATGTTGTGTCTGTTCAGTTTATTTCACTATTATAAGTCTTTGAAATCAATAATGTCTATTACAAGGAATACGCTGTCCTTATTTTAAAATTTTCCATGAACCATAATCCAAGTAGTCATACTTGATCCTTATTTCCGACGAACGTAGTTGAAAATATCTTTGTAAGTCGTTTCGATCATATTTTCATATTGAAATTTGAATGAACAATGTTCTCGAATTGTACTTGTAATCGAATAATGTTTTAAGTCGCTTGTGTTATGTTAGGACAATAACCAAAGTCCGTGAACATTCCAGCAAAGTCGCTTATGTAATGTGTTTATATGTAACGGAATGTTAACATTGTAGAACATATGTAGAATTATTTTTTTTTTGATACACCATTTGACCTAGGAAACTGTCAATTCGTTGACTTCGACAGTGTTTAAAGAAATCATTTTCGTTTGTGACCGACTCGAAGTGTTTGTTCATTATCCGTTGTGACATTGTAGTCTCTTGAATGGAATTCAGTACATTTCCGTTTTCTGTTGAGTTCATTGAATTATTCTTTTACATCGTTTGGTGACACTGGATTTCTTGACAACGTATCAGCAACAACGTTCTCATGGCCTGGGATGGCCTCGACAGTGAAATTATATGGCTGTAATAATATGGATTATCGCGCAAGCTTGGCGTTCTTATGGTTAGCTTTTTTGAGTGAAGCTACAGCTTTCGCGTCAGTCTGAATGACAAATGGCGATCCGAGTAGGAATTTCTCTAACTTTTGTATGGCCCAGATGACGCCTAGGAGTTCTTTGTCTATAACTGCATATTGACGTTCGGCCTCGGTAAGTTTTCTCGATATATAGAGAGTTGGGTGAAGTACGCCGTCATGTTCTTGTAACAGAGTACCTCCCAATCCGTAGTTGCTCGCATCTGTTCGGAGTATAAACATTTTTTTTTTAATATCTGGCAACCTTAGAATAGGTGGCCTTGAGAAAAACGATAAAATTTTATTAAAAGTCGTGTCGCAGTTAGTTGTCCACTTTATTTTTGTTGGCATATCTTTCTTCAATAACGAAGACAAGACAGCCGTAAGAGATGACAAGTTGGGAATAAACCTACTATAATACTAGACCAGACCCAGTAAGCTCCTAACTTGTTTTTGTGTTTGTGGAACTGAAAGCTTTAAAATCTTCGAAACATTTTCAGGAATAGTTTGTATCTGTCCAGCCCCTATGATATGTCCTAGAAATGTTATTTCATGACACCCTATTTGCATTTTAGTTGGTCTGGCAGTTAAGTTATTAGTTCTTAAAATATCTAATAATGAACTTAAACCCATGAAATTTTCATCAAAAGACGAACTGAACAGACAAATATCATCGATATACGTGATGATGTCTGATCTGCAAGCTAAAATTTTTCGCATCATGCGAATGAACGTGGCAGGAGCGTTCATTAGCCCAAAAGGCATAACATTCCACTGGTATAGACCTTGTGGAGTCGAAAATGCAGTGTAGTATTTTGCTTGTTCAGTCAAGGGAATCTGCCAATATCCCTTAGTTAAGTCAATTTTCGTGAAATATTTTGCTGACGAAAGACGAGTAAGCAGCTCGTCAATAAGCGGATGAGGTTTGCTGTCTGGTATAGTTTGAGCGTTAAGTTTCCTATAGTCTACACATAGTCGTATATTATTATCCTTTTTCCTCACAATAACTAGAGGTGAAGCGAATGGAGAGTTACTATGTTCGATAATTCCTAATTCTAACATCTGTTTAAGTTCTTGAGATGTTTTCTCTTGAAAATGAATAGGTACTGAATAAGGACGGAGTCTTATTGGTGTACTGTCCTTAAGCATAATGTCATGCGAGATTATTGAAGTCCGACCTGGTATATCTGTCAGAACATCAGAGTAAGTCTCTAAAAGTTTAGTAATAGATTCATTTTCCTGTGAAGTAAGTGAAGATGAAATATTAACATCCCTCCAAGATTCGGAAGATTGTAATTCCGGAATAGGAAAAGACATTTTAACCTCATGGAAAGATGATTCCTCCTCCTGAATCACAGAAAGACTAGAATATTGATAAGAATCAATTGCTTTCTCGTCTAGGTCGTGAAAAATAGATTGTAGATGTAGTGGACGAGTAAAGAATTCTTTCAACATGTTTATATGGTAAATTTTTTTCTGACCCTTTATGTCTAAGATATAGTCGACGTAAGAAATTCTGTCTATTACCTTATAAGGACCATTCCAAGCGATTAACAATTTATTATCTTTTCGTGGAAGTAGCACGAAAGCTTCGTCACCAGGAAATAACTGGCGTAATCGTCTATTTTTATTTTGGAATTGTCTGGCTTTATCTTTTGCAGCCTCTGATGAAGCTGTAGCCATTTGACAAGCCTCTATAATTTGTTTACATAAGTTAATCACGTATTCATAAGATGACTGTGTGTCCTGAGTCATCTTAGAGTCGAGTAGTAAAACTTTAATAAGTCCCACTGGACCTCTTGGCGGAGCACCAAAAACTAACTCGAATGGAGAGAAACCGGTTTGTTCATGCGGAATCTCCCGGTACGCAAACAAAATAGCTGGAATAGCTCTGTCCCAATCTTGAGGATTATTTACTGTAATTTTATGTAACAGTTGCTTAATGGTGCGGTTGACCCTCTCAACTGAACCGTTACTCATTGGATGATAGACACTACTGAGACTTCTTCCTATGTTAAGTGTCTTCATAACCTCTTTCATTGTCTCAGACACAAATTGAGGACCATGATCTGAGAGTAATTTATTTGGAAAACCAATCCTAGAAAATATCAATAACAAAGCATCAGCTATATCAGATGTTGTAATATTTTTAAGAGGTATGGCCTCAGGCCATCGAGTGCATAGATCTTTGCATGTTAATATGTACCTATGACCCCGTGCAGTTGGTAGCAAAGGACCAATAATGGCTATTGCTATCTTATCAAATGGACGAACTGATATATCGTAAGCCTGAATGGGAGCATTATGGGTTGCTCCACGAGACTTAACTTCCTGGCAAATCACACAGGAACGTACATATAAAGATACGTCTCGTGATATTCCTGGCCAGAAAAAGGATGACAACACTCGTGAGCGTGTGCGAGTGTAGCCCATATGACCCGCGCATTGAGAGTCATGTGCATGTCGTAGTATGTATGTTCTTAAAGAGGATGGAACTATGACTTGTTGTTTCACCTTATTCTGTTCCATACTGTTACAAAGTAAAATACCATTTTTATAGTAAACCAATGTTTAACCTTATTGTTGACAGAAATATCATCATATTTATTAACTAATGCAAAAAATTTTTAAAAGATTTATCTTCTTTTTGCTTGAGTGCAAAAGACTCTCTCTCGATCATAGATTCAGGTTCCTTGTCAGTGTTGACCATTATCTGGGTAACTGCAGTAGTCTTCTTCAATTCATGAGCCTGTCTCGTGTAGTCACTGTATTGGCTGTATATAAGTTTTGCCTTTCCCATTCTGAGATTTCCTCAGACGTACAGTACAGTCTTTGCTGCCATGTATGCGTCCGACTATCAAATCAGCAACAGGATTCTGAAGCAGACATACTTTTACTCTCCCTGAAAAAAATGGAGTATTAACGTATATAATTGCCGTGGGATAATACTCAATCGTCCCACCGAAAGTAATGCAGCGTACAAACTCTCTAGTAACATGACGAGGATGTACTAAGGATTGACGGATACCAATGGTGGTAGACCCTGAATCCCTTAAAACAGAAATAATGTGTCCTTCAAATATTCCCTTATTAAAAATCAATGTCCCTGTACCATCGTTCGCTGTGAGACAAATAGCAGGATTAGGCTGTGTAACTTGTATAGGCGTTTGGACTGGATTCTGAAAAATAGCATGGCATTGTGGACAAGTATTTACCACATTATTATCAACAACATAGCATGCAGATGATGAATGTGTTGGAATATCATTATTGTTATCGCATGGCGATGCATTAGTGGTCAATCTTCTTCTTCTTCCGTCCTTAGCCACAGACTGTCAAAGCAGTCAGTGGCCATTACGCCTAGTGGCGTCTTAGGGCAACAGCAGATAGGTTTTCTTCGCCATTGTTTCCCATCACGCCTATTGGCGTCTTTAGGGCAACGGCAAATCAATCCATCTGCTGTTGTTTCCGTAATCGAAGTGACTGGCAAACGGGTGATCAGCCCGTAATTAGTGGTCAATGCTGCCCCTGTATTATGTGTAAACCTATGATGATTTCTTGAGGTGGAGCGTTGTCTGTCTTGCACACCTGAATAGTTATTGTTACTGCCTCTACTGTAATAACTTTTATGTCTTGGTTTAAAATTGTCATTCTTCTTATGCCAAGTGTTACCATTATTATTATCCTTGTCAGTAGCAAATTTATTCCGCCCTGATTTTTGTTGAAAATTATCTTTATGTTTAAACTGAGGTACCTGATTTCTAAACTGCAGTCTACCTCGGTTAAAATTATTATAGTTGTCATAATGATTTTGCCCCTGATTATAACTATCATTATATCTTCTGCCATAATTATTTCTATTTAGGCTGTGTGTTCTTTGTTTATTATACCCATGGTATGACATGATAGACGCTACAGGTAATGGTTCTCTGAGATGTGAATTACCTAAACTGACGTTAGGATGTGCGGTGCAATAATTTATTGCTAACTCCTCAAGATCCACAATGGTAAGAGGTTTGCGTTCTTGCAAGAAAGAAAAAAATTGTGGACTAACAGAAGATAATACTTTATCTTTGAGTAGTAAATCCACTAGTTTGTCATAAGATTTATTCACCCCAGCTAGTTCTACCCATCTATTAAAAGTGTTGCGTATGTTCGCAATAAAGCCTGGGAAATCTTTAGTAGAATCTGGTTGAAGAGTTTTAAATCACAATCTACAACCTTCCTGGTCTAAATGGAAACGTCGTAATAGCAATGCCTTTATGGCATCATAGTCACAAGCTATAGTAGGATCAACATTTTCAGTAGCATTCAAAGGTTCACCATCCAAAAATTCTCGAAGTTTAAGTGCCCAAACAGATTTATCTAAGTTATTTGTCTGACAAACTTGTTCAAACCGTGCGAGATATGATCCCAAATCATCAAAATTAAGCTTAAAGTGTAGCAATTTAAAGTTATAATAGCTCTTGCGTTGGTTAGATGACGACATTTCATTTGAATTCACACTATGGCTAGCAGTAGCGCATTGTGCATTAAATTTGGCTGTTTCCAATTGAATCAGTGCCAATTCTTTTTCTTGTTGCCTTATAATTTCTTCTTGTTTCCTTTTATTTTCTTCTTCAATTCGTAATATTTCATCTCTTGCCAATTTTCTATCTTTCTCTTGTTTGGCAACCTCTTTTTGCTTTTCTAACTTGGCTTCGCGTTCTTCTTCCTCCTTTTTCAATGCAACTCTTCTATCCTCTTCCTCTCATTTTCTATCTGCTTCCTTTCGTTCAGCAATAGCTAGTTGCTGTTCCGCGTAAAGACGAAGTTCTTATCCTTTATAGCCAAAATCTTTTCCAAGTTTAACGAAATGCTCTAAAGTAAGCATTGTGAAGTTAATAATCAATGTAGTTACTCGACACTATGTTTTAATTAACAATATAATATATTAAGTTATTCACCTATGTACCCAGTAGCCAATGTATTACTATGCCTAGTAAAGTATACTAAGTATTCTCTAAATTGTCTGTTATATTCAAGACAAAATATATTTTTAAAGTTATATCTCAAAATATAACATCATTATGCCCTAGTCATCATGGACAAATAATAGTGGCTTGGACTACCACTGCAAATGCTAGCAGTCATTCCATCAAGTCCTTTTTTAATTTAAATTTAGCCAAATTACTTCAAATATGATTATATTCTAATTCTTCTATAATAAAATTAAGTTATAATTATCCAAACATCAATAATTAATTAATATATATCACAGAAACAATTAACTAAAGTTTCACAAACATTAGCACATCACAATTGACGAATGCAGACATAAAAAAGTGATTTCACGAAATAAATCAAGAACGGAAGTGGTATGAGAATTAAACCATAATCTAGGTCAAAGTACCAACAAAAAAAAATACGAACACAGAAAATAATGACGTCACAGGACTCTATAACTGACGAATATGTACAATTATCAAATAATCGAAAGTAAGATTGAGAAAAACATGAAAGATTACAAACAGTAGACGAAAATGAATATACATGAAAATTATTACAGAAGAATTACACCAGATTTCACACAACTATACACATGACACGTAATATCGAATTTTTGCAACAACGAGCAAAACGTTCCTCAAATGTTAGAGGGTATCCCGTAGCAAATGTCAAAAATTCAATGATCCCTAATGAGAACGATCAGAATTGTTTGTGGTCTGCCAAAGCGACATTAACAATCAATCCTGATTCCCGCCATCCAATGCCCGCTTAACATTACAAACATATTAATATGACATAAATACATATAACATGTGTGAATTAAATATGCCAACGAAAGAAAATGGACCACAGTTTGCTTTATCACCTCAGACACGGGTACTTATCTTTATAATTTTGATAGTTTTCCCCGGACAGTGTTAGCATGCGCCAACGGCGAAGATATGTCTTTCTCGAAGCTGATATTGAACGTTTGAAAGTACTGGCTCTGTTGAGAATGCAGTAGTGTTCTTAATTTGACGATAGACATTCTTTCAGAAGATCTTGACTTCGACCGTTCCTCTTGCACATAAATCGATGACGTGTGTTGCCCTTGGGTCGTTATGCGTAGCGCGTCACAGTTTGTAGGTCACGTGAGTGATTCACAATTATAAACATTTCGTGGTACTGTGAGAAATAACTGTCCTTTTTAAAATTCACTTGATGTCGTTTTAGCCTCAATAAAAAACAATTTTTGGATCCCCATCAATGGCCATCCACGTTTTTGTCACCGTCGTCTCCTGAGTTTACCTCATTGTAGTCGTCCTACCGTCAGATTATTTACACGTGATTCCAAGGTTCGGCAATCCGGTAACGAATAATTTGACTTAGGCGATCAATATGAATTCTGGATACTTATTCATAACAACTTGCTCCCGATACATTCTATCCGATTGAAGTATATTCCACTTCATTAACTGAGACGTAAAATCGTATCCAATAATAATAGGCAGACCATAGTGCCATATAATAAATTCCTTCATATAACTGTCATCATCATGGGAGACTTCCAACAAACGCGTCCGTCAAGTACCACGATCAATACAATAAGGGTCCAATTACAAGGTCGTCACGTCGTAGCTTATCAACGTGACACGTCATCCTAAAAACTAGACAACTTATAACCTTTCGCGTTCGAAACCAAGAATCTGCGAAAACATCATATAAATTAATAGCGTCTTACAAAAAAAAACCAAAATGCGCAACTTTAAATATAGATCTCACTACCCTAATGGTTACAATCCCAAATCCTCTCGTAACACTAACCATGGTCAGATATGTGTGCTAACAAGTTGCACATGACCTTGAACTCCGTTGTCTACTATCAGTTTCATGAAATCATTCTTTCTCTTGTGTTGATTCAATGTTTGGGTCTCTCGTCCATGTTTGGCTTCCATACCATAAGCATGGCAAGTACAATACAACATGTGACCTCTTGATTTCTTCATACTGACCTTCCCTCAATGTTTATCACATGATTTATGAACAGTGTGTCACTCCAGAAGAAATACTAAATTAAACCGATACTAACACTTACTGGTCGTAATTGTGCCACATTTTCAAACATCAGACACATTTTTTTTCAATTCGAATAGGCCTGCTTATTACACACATTCCTACTTAGGTCGGCATGACATAACACATCCCTCCGGCAGTTTTCACTTTCGAATTAATATGGAACACATAGGCTTTGTAATTACAAGTCAATTATTTAACAAAGTATACAAATAAAATTATCTCTCTTACCCTCAGGTAAATAAGTTCACACGCACACAAGCTGACTGGCCGTAAAAGGGTTCTTATCACTGCTTTCACATTTTAGACGGCAAAGGCTTGGTCCCAAGGTCTTTTTAGAATACGTCAGCTCAGCGTGGGGTTTATGATTCAATGGCGGAAAACCACAAGAAATTGATACTATTTATAGCATTACCCACCCGACCAATCAGAGAAAAGTCACAAAACAAAAGTTAACTTTTTGAGACTCGAGAATATTGTGGTTTTTAAGCGTGTTTGTCTAATCTGACCAAATCTGAATATTTTATTTTAAAGTTATTTGTGGCCCGATTTCAATTATCGAAAGTGATAATTGAACGGCCAATTAATCTCTATCGTTCTATATAATTTTCTCTTAGTTATTCCTTTGCATTTCAATCTGGGAAATTTTTAAGTAATTGAATTTGGTATTACCCTGATGTGAAAATATTACTAAATTAAATTTTTCTAAGTTAATATAACTTTATTATGCGGAAATATTTATGCTTATATGTTAAGCAATATCAGCGCTATAATTTAAGACATTTCCCACGGTTTAACTCTAGTTTTTAAGAAATAAAATATCTTCTTCTTTCTTCTTCTTTGATCCTTAGCCGCCGACCGTCAAAGCAGTCAGTGGCCATAACGCCTAGTGGCGTCTTGTAGGGCAACAACAAATTGATTCCACTTTCCTCGGTCGGTGGCCATCCTTCGTACAGTGCCCCAACTCTGGTTCATTCTTTGCATCTCAGCCTCCACAGTCCTCCGCCAGGTTGTTTTTGGTCGGCCTCTTTTTCGTTTTCCTTCAGGGGTCCAAAGCATAGCTGTTCTTGTGATGGCATTGGGATCTCTTCTGAGGACATGACCAACCCAGTTCCAGCGTCTGCCAGCTATGATGGTGTGCATGTCCTCTTGCTTGCTACGAGTAAGCAGATCTTGGTTAGTGATGGTATTCGGCCAAAAGATTCGGTGAATTTTTTCTTAGGCATGTTGTGTGAAAAGAGGACAATTTCGACATTTCCTTCTCTGTAACTCTCCAGCATTCCGCACCATAGAGAAGCACAGAAAGCACACAGCTCTGATATAATCTTAATTTTGTGCTTGTGCTGTATTGGTAGGACTTCCAGATGTTGTTTAGGCTAAAGAAGGCTGTTCTTGCCTTATTCATTCTGATGTTGATGTCTTTGCCTGCCCCGCCGTCTGGTGTTACTATGCTTCCTAGGTATGTGGAGGTATCTGTCTGTACCAATTGCTTATTCCTTACTGATATGGGCTCAGGGTTGCTCACATTGAGCGTCATGACCTCAGACTTCTTTAAATTGATGTTCAAGCTCACCTGCTGGCTAAACTTACCAAGTCTATCCGTTTTTTCCTGGATGTGTTGATGTGAATGTGCTAGTAGTGCAATGTCATCTGCATATTCCAGATCTTCCAATGTAGAAAATGTTGTCCATCTTATTCCTCTTGGACTGCCCTCTGTTGTCTGGCGCATCACCCAGTCTATGACTGTTAAAAATAGAGTGGTTGATAAGGGGCATCCCTGTCGTACTCCTGTCTTCACCTCAAAGGTTAGGTTGCTCTGCCCAACACTGCACGCAAAGTTTGCATAGAGGCTTTTTATGATTGACACTATGCAGCTTGGAATTCCATAAGCCCTCAGTATTTTCCATAAACTGTCCCTATGTATGCTGTCAAAAGCCTGTTCGAAAATATCTTCGTTCGGTCAAAAACACAAAATAGGCATATTTCTACGTCAACCAAAATTTAACACTACAAGAAAGGGAAACGATTTGATTGGTTGTTAAATTTGTACTCGGATCTTAGATAACTTTTGGGGTGTGTGGTAACTTTTTGACTTGTTTCTTATAAAAATTCAAATCCGCTAGATAAATTGTTGGCGGTAAATTTGACTAGCCCCTCAGACGAATTTCAGATATTGTAGTTATTTATAGATTAAAAGAATACGTTAACTTGTTTTTGAGCGGGGAATTTTTGAGCGTGTCATTCAGATTCACTTCACTACATATCTCCCCTATTAGAAAAGCGTGAACCACTAGTGCAGCTTTCACATCTGGATTACAATCACGTTCAAATTATGTCAAATTGACTCTACTCTGCCTTAGTGTGATCCTGGATTCCTGCAGGTGAGTGCCTACTCAAGAAATCTGCCCCAACGTTTTTCGATCCAGGAATGTACTCAATGGTAAACGAGTAAGGCTGTATGAGAAAAGACCACCTTAACAATTGTGCATTACCATGCTTTGCCTGGGCCAGAAAAACCAGTGGCTGATGATCGCTTTGTACCACGAATTGTCTACCATACAGATAGATTTGGAATTTCTTAATTGCCCAGACTAAGGCTAAACACTCTTTTTCTACAGTGGCGTATTTTTTCTCCCCTCTGTTCAATTTGCGGCTGGCATAAGCAACAGGGTTCAATTCTCCGTCTGGTGATGAAGACCTTTGTAACAACGTGGCTCCCAATCCCACATTACTAGCGTCCGTTCTCACCACGAATTCCTGACCCAAATCAGGTAACTTTAAAAAGGGCTTACTGGTGATTTTTTGCTTCAGCTCATTATATGCCATCTCACATTCTGCTGACCATTCTATTTTGTCTGGCTTCTTTTTACGAGTTAGATCCGTCAGAGGAGCACACACAGAGTTAAAATTCTAAATATATTTTTGATAGAACCCCCTAAAAGAGACAAAAGATCTTACATCTTTCTTAGTCTGTGGACTGGGTGCTCTCTGTAATTTCTCTAAGTTCTTAGGATCAGGAGTCATGCTACCCTGATGTACAGTGTGTCCCAGGAATTCCAATTCCTTGCAGCCAATACAACATTTTGTGGGTCTAGCAGTTAAATTTACCTGTCTGAGTCTGTCAAATAACATATTTAGAGAAGCTATATGTTCCTCAAATGTTTCAGTGGCGATGAGGATGTCATCCATGAAATTGCTAATACATGGATTTTTCAGGGGATCCAATAATTTTCGCATCATTCTGGAAAACACACTCGGAGCATTCTTCAATCCAAAAGGCAACATATTGAACTCATAGTGCCCTTCCGAGGTGCTAAAAGCCAGATAAGGTCTGATCTCAGGCTTCACTGGAATCTGATAATAGCCCTTACTTAGATCTATATTTGAAAAATATTTTGCCTTATTCAACCTAACAAACAGTTGATTAGTATCAGGTAATGGATCCACCTGACTCTCTGTGACAGCATTCAGTTTCCTGTTATCTATACACAGTCTATGTTCCCTAGAGGGTTTCCTCAACAATACCACACTGGAGCTGTAAGGAGATTCACTATGAGAA
This sequence comes from Oreohelix idahoensis, assembly GCA_024509875.1. Taxonomy (NCBI): domain Eukaryota; kingdom Metazoa; phylum Mollusca; class Gastropoda; order Stylommatophora; family Oreohelicidae; genus Oreohelix; species Oreohelix idahoensis. The sequence continues at coordinate 122,573 of JAMPIV010007213.1, read as the reverse complement.
ATAATTCCTTCCTGTAATAAATATTCTATCTCTCCTTTTAAAGATTGCTCTTTTGCAAATGGAATAGTATAGGCTCTTATACAGATGGGTGTTGGGTCTAGCTATTTCATATCATACTCCAACAAGTTGGTGTGCCCCGGTTTATCCGTTAACAAATCTGTAGGATTCTCCAGAACTTTCTGAATCTTCTCCCTCTGCCCTTTTGTCAGGTGATTGCTGACTTTTACCTGTGCAGGAGTTTCGCATGGTTTCAGGGGGTATTCATAAGAGGTGAGAGGTTCATTTTTCATTTCAGTGGCTATGGCCAAGGTCATAAAATTTGCACCTTCCAAAACTCTTCTGTCATGGTATTTCTTGAGGAGGTTCACATGCTAGACTTTTTCCTTTCCCTTCTTGTCTATCTTGTAATTAGTTCTAGATACCTTTTCCAGAACTGTATATGGACCCTGCCATCCTATCTGAAGTTTGTTGTTGCTGCCGGGTAACAGAAGAAGCACCTTTTCCCCCACAGCAAGCTCCCTATCCTTTGCCTTTCTATTATAATACGCAGCACGTTTCTTTCTGGCTTGCCTTAGATTATCATTTGCTATTTTCCAGCCAGTTTTTAACCGAGTGGTCTGCTCGTTCACATACTGGTATGAAAGGCTACAGTTTCTTCTGCTTTCTCATCTGTCCATGTCCTCAATAAGGCTTTCAATGGACCTTTAATGGGCCGGCCAAAAAACAGTGTTGCCGGTGCCATTCCTGTTGAATAATGCGGGACTTCCTGGTACGCAAATAAGGCAGCGGGTAAGTACTGATCCCATGTGTCAGGTTTTTCATGGGCTAGCTTTCGCAGGATAGAAATAAGGGTCCCATTGAACCTTTCCACCTGCCGGTTCCCTTGGGCGTGATACGGACTACAGTGAAAGTGCCTGGCTTGAAAGATCCTGAAATCTTCCTCAGTTAGTTTCCCCTTGAACTGTGATCCATTTTCAGTCAAGATCTGTTGGGGAAATCCTAACCTTGTGAATATTGTGAGCAACGCCTCTGCCACATGTTTGGAGTCAATGGATTACATGGCTACTGGCTCTCTCTCCACATAGAACAAGTGTCCACCAGAGTAAGAATGTAACTGTTTCTCCTCTTGCTTCGTGTGAGAGGTCCAACAATATCCACTTCAACTCTCTCAAAATGGGTTCACATGATTGGCATTTCCCCAAGAGTTGCAGGTGCAGTCCGATGTTTTGGAACTACCCTTTCACATTCTGGGCAGGATTTTACTTATCTTTTTATATCTTCAGTTATTCCTGACCAGAAGTAGTGACAAGCTATACGTTGTCCTGTGGCGCTAATCCCCATATGACCACTGAAGGGGATAGCATGGCCTAACTACATCACCTTTTCCCTATATGAAGATGGAAGAACTAGATGTCGATGACTATTGGATCCTGTTCCAGCCTTCATATACAGCAGCTTATTCTTCATATAAAATTCTCCTTTGTTTGGAGGAGTATGGCTTTGTGGTAGTTTACTGAAACACGGCTTTAATGACTTATAATCAGCCTGTGCCTTCCTCACCTCCTCTGGATGAGTATTTATTGGGTTATCTTCCTCCTTCCTTGACTGTGACCTGGTCTGCACTGCTGCCATAATCACTGGTCTTTTGGGACTTCCCAAAAACTTATCTGCACCCCAATATTAGAGGGTAGATTGGTTCATTTATCACTGCTGCTCTAATCACTCCTTCCACATAGCGAGTTTTTACCTCTATTCTTGCAGTGGGAAGTGTCATGGTTGCTACGTCCTTAGTTGCCCCTTGTATCTCCACTGTTTCTGTGGTATTTTGATCTGGGTGCAGTAGGTTAGAACACACAACTGAGTCAAAATCCAATCCAGTATCATAAAGGCACTTGACATTGGCCCCATTACATACGACTTCTTCACATACAGGGGGATGATAAGGTTCTTGCTAGCCTGTAGACAGTTCCTTCTTCCCAAGTTTCCTGTTTTAAGGCATGCAGCGAAATATGGAGGGTTTCTCTTCCTACAGTCTTTTGTATGATGATTATTTAACTTACAAATGTTACACCATTTTCCTTCTGGTCTGTAGGGTTTCTTTTCATTTACCTGAGGGTTTCTGTCTCTATGATCAAATCGTGGCCTATCATAACTTTGTTTAAATCTATGTGATTGATCCCTATTGTCAAACTTATTCTGGTTTTGTGGGGTTTTGTTACTTTCTGCTTGTTTCTTTTTAACTCCAGCTACTTCTGACTGGGCTGCCTGATATCTCTCAGCCACATATAGAATCCTCCCCAGCCTCTCTGCACCTTGTTCCATGAGAAATTTTCTTAAGTCTGGAGCCATGGACTCTCTTAACTGCTCCATCATGATCATTTTTTTCAGGTCTTGGATTTTCCTCAGAGCAGTCCATTTCTCCAAGTAGGTTTCTAGTCTCGCAGAGAACTGGTGGTAAGTCTCTATAGCCAGCAGCTTAGTAGTTCTAAATTTCTTTCTATAAAATTCAGCATTCTTTTCATACCTAACTAACAATGCTTGTTTTAGGAAGTCATAGTTTTCTTGATCTTCTCTGCTTAATTTGGAGAAAACTTCATACGAAGTTCCCCTCAACCCTTATGATAGTTTTAAACTTCACTTTTCTTTCTCTTGCCCATAGTTAGTAGCTAGTCTTTCATATCTATTTAGAAATGATTCAATGTCATCTTCTTTTTCTACAAAGGGATCTAAGTGGAAGTTCATGGCTGAATTTGAGGCTCCCTGACTGGCACTAGTATCAGAGGTAGTTGGGCTGCTTCCATAATCGGTAACATGTCCTTGAAGTTCCATTTCTTTCAGCCTCAACCCATGTTCTCTTTGCAAACGTTTTTCCTCTTTGTCAGCCTCCATCTGTAATCTTTTAGCCTCAGCCTCCATATGCCTAGACTCTTTTTCAGCCTCCAACCGCAACCTTTTAGCTTCAGCCTCTAACTGCAATCTTTTAGCTTCAGCCTCCCTATCAGATTCTAATTTCCTAGCCTCCCTATCTGCTTGTAATTGTAATCTCTTGGCTTCTTTATCTGCCTCTAATTTTAACCTTCTCTCTGTTTCTAACCTCCTATCTTCCCTATCTATAAGTTTATCACATTCAGTAGTAACATACTGAATCAGAGCGTCCCCAGTCATGCCAAGTTCTTTTGCCGTCTGTACTGTAGCAGATCTAAATTTTGCCAAGTCTGCCATTCTCTTTCACTCTTACACAAATTATTAACACTTATATTATCAATTAGCAAATACTAACTAACTATAGCAAATGACAGCTCATCCAATTCAACACAAGTTATTTAATTTTATGTTATATTTATTATTCCCTACAGTGAGAGCCCCAGAGTATGATGGAAAAATCCTGGACAGGACACCAATATGTGATGAGAGGTTTTGATGTTAATAAGAGTATAGGCTATCCTGGACAAATAGGTGTATTCGATGATACCAGGATAGTGCCAGATAAGAGACTGGTCTTATAAGTAATACCCCCTTCTCTGAAAAGAGCAAGGGTGTATAGACAATCAAAGTGGGGTCAAGCTATGCAAGTTCTCAGAGAAGATGATGATGATGTACTCTGAGTCCCTACTGCTACCTCTTCTGATCCCAAATTGATTTAGCTACGGGTCTAGGGGAATGTATTTATTATAATTAATGATTAATTTCAAACAGAACTTCAACTTTAATAAAATTATTTAAGAAAGGCTGTATGCAAGTTATATGTGCAATTTAATTGTCCTGAACATAAATCTTTTCGTCAGGACTTTCAAAATAAAAAAAAATGTTTATTACAGAATAAAATAAATAACATTGAAAAATCTGTTCACTTCTGTAAAGGGGCACTGGAATGTCTGCACACACAGTTCTTGTTCAAAATATTGCTACTGTTACTAGTCCTACACTGTTTTGTCTGCTACTTTCCTCGTACCATAGTTTGTTTTAAGTTTACTTGGGTGAACCAGTTTTTGGATGAACCACCATTTGCCTTTCTAAAGGACTTATCTTTAGACTGATGCTGCTGCTGTTCTTTCATTAGTAGTCAGGATCACCAACTGTGTGACTCCTGGCTGAGACGATGGTTTCTAGCTTCAAGTGTCTGAGAAGCTCTCAACTTCCACACGACCCTCTTCTCAATAGCATGCAGCCACGATGTAAATTCGTAATATAACCTGGAATAGAAGGACAACCCATTCCATGTATAAGTCTGCCTTAATCAATTCACCCCTAAACAATATTAAAACTCATCATGGTCAGATATGTATGCTAACAAGTTGCACAAGACCTTGAATTCCGTTGTCTACCATCAGTTTCATGAAATCATTCTTTCTCTTGTGTTGATTCAATGTTTGGGTCTCTCGTCCATGTTTGGCTTCCATACCATAAGCATGGCAAGTACAATACAACATGTGACCTCTTGATTACTTCATACTGATCTTCCCTATATGTTTATCACATGATCTATGAACAGTGTGTCACTCCAGAAGAAATACTATATTAAACCGATACTAACACTTACTAGTCGTAATTGTGCCACATTTTCAAACATCAGATACATTTTTTTTCAATTCGAATAGGCCTGCTTACTACACACATTCCTACTTAGGTCGACAAACACAAGCTGACTGGCCGTAAAAGGGTTCTTATCACTGCTTTCACCGTTTAGACGGCAAAGGCTTGGTCCCAAGGTCTTTTTAGAATACGTCAGCTCAGCGTGGGGTTTATGATTCAATTGCGGAAAACCACAAGAAATAAGAAATTGATACTATTTATAGCATTACCCACCCGACTAATCAGAGAAAAGTCACAAAATAAAAGTTAACTTTTTGAGACTCGAGAATATTGTGGTTTTTAAGCGTGTTTGTCTAATCTGACCAAATCTGAATATTTTATTTTAAAGTTATTTGTGGCCCAATTTCAATTATCAAAAGTGATAATTGAACGACCAATTAATCTCTATCGTTCTATATAATTGTAATTTTCTCTTAGTTATTCCTTTGCATTTCAATCTGGGTAATTTTTAAGTAATTAAAGTTGGCATTACTCTGATGTGAGCTAGCATTTGCTGATGATGTTGTCCTGATTGCTAAATCAGAGACACATCTCCAATCCAACCTTCAAGTCTGGAATGAAGAGCTGGAGAAGAGAGGGATGGTCATACGCAGCTCTAAAACAAAATCCATGGTGATATCACGAGAAGAAAGAAAACATCAGATTAAGTTGGGAGAACAGGTCCTGGAGCAGGTCGACCACTTTAAATATCTCGGAGCTATTATAGACCGAAAGGGGGGCATCAAAGAAGAGATGGCCACTCGAAAAGCAGCGGCTGGGAGACTTTATCAGGCCATAAATCGAGGATTCCTCAGCAAGAAAGAGGTTGGTAAGAAAACAAAGATGGCTGTATACCGCTCCATCTATGTCCCAGTCTTGACATATGGATGCGAGTCATGGGCAATGACTACAACCCACAAAAGCCAGATCCAAACCTCAGAAATGAGGTATCTGAGGAAGGTGGTTGAAGTAACAAGAAGAGACATGGTCCGCAGCCAGACAATACGTCAAGTCCTAAAATCCCATCCGCTGCAGACCCAAATAGAACAGTCCCAACTAAGATGGTTTGGCCATGTCTGCTGAATGGGAGAAGATCGGCTACCACGACAAGCATGGGAAACAAAGAGCCAGGGATCCAGACCTCCACGACGACACAGAGTCCGCTGGGAGGACAACATTAGACAATCCTTGAACGACCGAGAACTAGAATGGAACCAGGCCAGGAAGAAGACAGCTGATAGAATAGTCTGGCGCTCTCTCTTCCAAACCTCTACACCTCACGGTAGAAGGGGAACGACTAAGTAAGTATTACACTGATGTGAAAATATTGCTAAATTAAATTTTTCTAAGTTAATATAACTTTATTATGCGGGAATATTTATGCTTGTATGATAAGCAATATCAGCGCTATAATTTAAGACATTTCCCACGGTTTAACTCTTTTTAGTTTTTAAGAAATAAAATATCTTCGTTCGTATAAAAACACAAAATAGGTATATTTCCACGTCAACCAAAATTTTCTTAACACTACAAGAAAGGGAAACGATTTGACTGGTTGTTAAATTTGTACTCGGCTGTTAGATAGTTTTTGGGGAAGGTGGTAACTTTTTGACTTGTTTCTTATAAAAATTCAAATCCGCTAGATAAATTGTTGGCGGTAAATTTGACTAGCCCCTCAGACAAATTTCAAATATTGTAGTTATTTATAGATTAAAAGAATACGTTAACTAGTTTTTCAGCGGGGAATTTTTGAGCGTGTTGTCATACAGATTCACTTCACTACATATCTCCCCTATTAGAAAAGCGTGAACCACTAGTGCAGCTTTCACATCTGGATTACAATCACGTTCAAATTATGTCAAATTGACTCTACTCTGCCTTAATGATATCCTGGATTCCTGCAGGTGGGTACCTACTCAAGAAATCTGCCCCAACGTTCTGCGATACCGGAATGTACTCAATGGTAAACGAGTAAGGATGTATGAGAAAAGACCACCTTAACAATCGTGTATTACCATGCTTTACCTGGGCCAGAAAAACCAGTGGCTGATGATCGCTTTGTACCACGAATTGTCTACCATAAAGATAGATTTGGAATTTCTTAATTGCCCAGACTAAGGCTAAACACTCTTTTTCTACAGTGGCGTATTTTTGTTCCGCTCTGTTCAATTTGCGGGTGGCATAAGCAACAGGGTTCAATTCTCCGTCTGGTGATAATGACCTTTGAAACAACGTGGCTCCCAATCCCACATTACTATCGTCCGTTCTCACCATGAACTCCTGACTCAAATCAGGTAACTTCAATATTGGCTTACTGGTGAAATTGTGCTTCAGCTCATTATATGCCATCTCATATTCTGCTGACCGTTCTATTTTGTCTGACTTCCCTTTACGAGTTAGATCCGTCAGAGGAGCACACATAGAGTTAAAATTCTGAATATATTTTTGATAGAATCCACAAAGTGAGACAAAAGATCTTACATCTTTCTTAGTCTGTGGTCTGGGTGCTCTCTGTAATTTCTCTAAGTTCTTAGGATCAGGGGTCATGCTACCCTGATGTACAGTGTGTCCCAGGAATTCCAATTCCTTGCAGCCAATACAACATTTTGTGGGTCTAGCAGTTAAATTTGCCTCTCTGAGTCTGTCAAAAAACATATTTAGAGAAGCTATATGTTCCTCAAATGTTTCAGTGGCGATGAGGATGTCGTCCATGAAATTGCTAATACATGGATTTTTCAGGGGATCCAATAATTTTCGCATCATTCTGGAAAACACACTCGGAGCATTCTTCAATCCAAAAGGCAACATATTGAACTCATAGTGCCCTTCCGAGGTGCTCCAACAAGTTGGTGTGCCCCGGTTTGGGTCCAGCAATCCGTTAACAAGTTGGTGTGCGTCTGTAGGATTCTCCAGAACTTTCTGAATCTTCTCCCTCTGCCCTTTTGTCAGGTGATTGCTGACTTTTACCTGTGCAGGAGTTTCGCATGGTTTCAGGGGGTATTCATAAGAGGTGAGAGGTTCATTTTTCATTTCAGTGGCTATGGCCAAGGTCATTAAATGTGCACCTTCCAAAACTCTTCTGTCATGGTATTTCTTGAGGAGGTTCACATGATAGACTTTTTCCTTTCCCTTCTTGTCTATCTTGTAATTAGTTCTAGATACCTTTTCCAGAACTGTATATGGACCCTGCCATCCTATCTGAAGTTTGTTGTTGCTGCCGGGTAACAGAAGAAGCACCTTTTCCCCCACAGCAAGCTCCCTATCCTTCGCCTTCCTATTATAATACGCAGCATGTTTCTTTCTGGCTTGCCTTAGATTATCATTTGCTATTTTCCAGCTAGTTTTTAACCGAGTGGTCAGCTCGTTCACATACTGGTATGATGAGGTTACAGTTTCTTTTGCCTTCTCATCTGTCCATATCCTCAATAAGGCTTCCAATGGATCTATAATGGGCCGACCAAATAACAGTGTTGCTGGTGCCATTCCTGTTGAATTATGGGGGACTTCCTGGTACGCAAATAAGGCAGCGGGTAAGTACTGATCCCAAGTGTCAGGTTTTTCATGGGCTAGCTTTTGCAGGATAGAAATAAGGGTCCCATTGAACCTTTCCACCTGCACGTTCCCTAGGGTGTGATACGGACTACAGTGAAAGTGCCTGGCTTGAAAGATCCTGAACACTTCCTCAGTTAGTTTCCCCTTGAACTGTGATCCATTAGCAGTCAAGATCTGGTGGGGAAATCCTAACCTTGTGAATATTGTAAGAAACGCCTCTGCCACATGTTTGAAGTCGATTGATGACATGGCTACTGCCTCTCCCCACATATAACATGTGTCCACCAGAGTAAGAATGTAACTGTTTCATCTCATGGTTCGTGTGAGAGGTCCAACAATATCCACTGCAACTTCCTCAAAAGGGGTTCCCATGATTGGCATTTCCCCAAGAGTTGCAGGTGCAGTCCAATGTTTTGGAGCTACCCTTTGACAGTCTGGGCAGGATTTTACATATCTTTTTATATCTTCAGTTATTCCTGGCCAGAAGTAGTGACAAGCTATACGTTGTCCTGTGGCGCTAATCCCCATATGACCACTGAAGGGGATAGCATGGCCTAACTCCATCACCTTTTCCCTATATGAAGATGGAAGAACTAGATGTCGATGACTATTGGATCCTGTTCCAGCCTTCATATACAGCAGCTTATTCTTCATATAAAATTCTCCTTTGTTTTGAGGGGTATGGCTATTTGGTAGTTTTCTGAAACACGTCTTTAATGACTTATCGTCAGCCTGTGCCTTCCTCACCTCCTCTGGATGAGTATTTATTGGGTTATCTTCCTCCTTCCTTGACTGTGGCCTGGTCTGTACTGCTGCCATAATCACTGGTCTTTTGGGACTTCCCAAAAACACATATCTACACCCCAATATTAGAGGGTAGATTGGTTCATTTATCACTGCTGCTCTAATCACTACTTCCACATAGCGAGTTTTTACCTCTATTCTTGCAGTGGGAAGTGTCATGGTTGCTACGTCCTTAGTTGCCCCTTGTATCTCCACTGTTTCTGTGGTATTTTGATCTGGGTGCACTAGGTTAGAACACACAACTGAGTCTAATCCAATCCAGTATCATAAAGGCACTTGACAGTGGCCCCATTACATACTACTTCTTCACATACAGGGGGATGATAAGGTTCTTGCTGTCCTGTAGACAGTTCCTTCTCTCCCATGTTTCCTGTTTTAAGGAATGCAGCGAAATATGGAGGGTTTCTCTTCCTACAGTCTTTTGTATGATGGTTATTTAACTTACAAATTTACACCATTTTCCTTCTGGTCTATAGGGTTTCTTTTCATTTACCTGAGGGTTTCTGTCTCTATGATCAAATCGTGGCCTATCATAACTTTGTTTAAATCTATGTGATTGATCGCTATTGTCAAACTTATTCTGGTTTTGTGGGGTTTTGTTACTTTCTGCTTGTTTCTTTTTAACTCCAGCTACTTCTGACTGGGCTGCCTGATATCTCTCAGCCACATCTAGAATCCTCCACAGCCTCTCTGCACCTTGTTCCATGAGAAATTTTCTCAAGTCTGAAGCCATGGACTCTCTTAACTGCTCCATCATGATCATTTCTTTCAGGTCTTGGGTTTTCCCCAGAGCAGTCCATTTCTCCAAGTAGGTTTCTAGTCTCGCAGAGAACTGGTGGTAAGTCTCTCCAGTCAGCAGCTTAGTAGTTCTAAATTTCTTTCTATAAAATTCAGCATTCTTTTCATACCTAACTAACAATGCTTGTTTTAGGAGGTCATAGTTTTCTTGATCTTCTCTGCTTAATGTGGAGAAAACTTCATACGAAGTTCCCCTCAACCCTTGTGATAGTTTTAAACTCCACTTTTCTTTCTCTAGCCCATAGTTAGTAGCTAGTCTTTCATACCTATTTAGAAATGATTCAATGTCATCTTCTTTTTCTACAAAGGGATCTAAGTGGAAGTTCATAGCTGAATTTGAGGCTCCCTGACTGGCACTAGTATCAGAGGTAGTTGGGCTGCTTCCATAATCGGTAACATGTCATTGAAGTTCCATTTCTTTCAGCCTCAACTCATGTTCTCTTTGCAAACGTTTTTCCTCTTTGTCAGCCTCCATCTGTAATCTTTTAGCCTCAGCCTCCATCTTCCTAGCCTCTTTTTCATCTTCCAACCGCAACCTTTTAGCTTCAGCCTCTAACTGCAATCTTTTAGCTTCAGCCTCCCTATCAGATTCTAATTTCCTAGCCTTCCTGTCTGCTTGTAATTGGAATCTCTTGGCTTCTTTATCTGCCTCTAATTTTAACCTTCTCTCTGTTTCTAACCTCCTATCTTCCCTATCTATAAATTTATCACATTCAGTAGTAACATACTGAATCAGAGCGTCCCCAGTCATGTCAAGTTCTTTTGCCGTCTGTACTGTAGCAGATCTAAATTTTGCCAAGTCTGCCATTCTCTTTCACTCTTACACAAATTATTAACACTTATATTATCAATTAGCAAATACTAACTAACTATAGCAAATGACAGCTCATCCAATTCAACACAAGTTATTTAATTTTATGTTATATTTATTATTCCCTACAGTGAGAGTACCAGGGTATGATGGAAATATCCTGGACAGGACACCAATATGTGATAAGAGGTTTTGATGTTAATAAGAGTATAGGCTATCCTGGACAAATAGGTGTATCAGATGATACCAGGATAGTGCCAGATAAGAGACTGGTCTTATAAGTAATACCCCCTTCTCTGAAAAGAGCAAGGGTGTATAGACAATCAAAGTGGGGTCAAGCTATGCACGTTCTCAGAGACGATGATGATTATGTACTCTGAGTCCCTACTGCTACCTCTTCTGATCCCAAATTGATTTAGCTACGGGTCTAGGGGAATGTATTTATTATAATAATGATTAATTTCAAACAGAACTTCAACTTTAATAAAATTATTTAAGAAAGGCAGTATGCAAGTTATATGTGCAATTTAATTGTCCTGAACATAAATCTTTTGGTCAGGACTTTCAAAATCAAAAAAATGTTTATTACATAATAAAATAAATAGTATTTAAAAAATCTGTTCACTTCAGTAAAGGGGCACTGGAATGTCTGCACACGCAGTTCTTGTTCAAAATATTGCTACTGTTACTAGTCCTACACTGTAAGGTCTGCTACTTTCCTCGTACCATAGTTTGTTTTAAGTTTACTTGGGTGAACCAGTTTTTGGATGAACCACCATTTGCCTTTCTAAAGGACTTATCTTTAGACTGATGCTGCTGCTGTTCTTTCATTAGTAGTCAGGATCACCAACTGTGTGACTCCTGGCTGAGACGATGGTGTCTAGCTTCAAGTGTAAGAGAAGCTCTCAACTTCCACACGACCCTCTTCTCAATAGCATGCAGCCACGATGTAAATTCGTAATATAACCTGGAATAGAAGGACAACCCATTCCATGTATAAGTCTGCCTTAATCAATTCACCCCTAAACAATATTAAAACTCATCATGGTCAGATATGTATGCTAACAAGTTGCACAAGACCTTGAATTCCGTTGTCTACCATCAGTTTCATGAAATCATTCTTTCTCTTGTGTTGATTCAATGTTTGGGTCTCTCGTCCATGTTTGGCTTCCATACCATAAGCATGGCAAGTACAATACAACAGATGACCTCTTGATTACTTCATACTGACCTTCCCTCAATGTTTATCACATGATTTATGAACAGTGTGTCACTCCAGAAGAAATACTAAATTAAACCGATACTAACACTTACTGGTCGTAATTGTGCCATATTTTCAAACATCAGACACATTTTTTTCAATTCGAATAGGTCTGCTTACTATATACATTCCTACTTAGGTCGGCATGACATAACACATCCGTCCGGCAGTTTTCACTTTCGAATTAATATGGAACACATAAGCTTTGTAATTACACGTCAATTATTTAACAAAGTATACAAATAAAATTATCTCACTTACCCTCAGGCAAATAAGATCACACGCACACAAGCTGACTGGCCGTAAACGGGTTCTTATCACTGCTTTCACAGTTTAGTCGGCAAAGGCTTGGTCTCAAGGTCTTTTTAGAATACGTCAGCTCAGCGTGGGGTTTATGATTCAATGGCGGAAACCCATAAGAAATTGATACTATTTATAGCATTACCCACCCGACCAATCAGAGAAAAGTCAAAAAACAAAAGTTAACTTTTTGAGACTCGAGAATATTGTGGTTTATAAGCGTGTTTGTCTAATCTGACCAAATCTGAATATTTTATTTTAAAGTTATTTGTGGCCCAATTTCAATTATCAAAAGTGATAATTGAACGGCCAATTAATCTCTATCGTTCTATTTAATTTTCTCTTAGTTATTCCTTTGCATTTCAATCTGGGTAATTTTTAAGTAATTAAAGTTGGCATTACCCTGATGTGAAAATATTACTAAATTAAATTTTTCTAAGTTAATATAACTTTATTATGCGGGAATATTTATGCTTATATGTTAAGCAATATCAGCGCTATAATTTAAGACATTTTCCACGGTGTAACTCTCTTTTGTTTTTAAGAAATAAAATATCTTCGTTCGGTCAGAAGCACAAAATAGGCATATTTCCACGTCAACCAAAATTTTCTTAACACTACAAGAAAGGGAAACGATTTGATTGGTTGTTAAATGTGTACTCGGCTCTTAGATAATTTTTGGGGTGGGTGTTAACTTTTTGACTTGTTTCTTAGAAAAGTTCAAATCCGCTAGATAATCTGTTGGCGGTAAATTTGACTAGCCCCTCAGACAAATTTCAAATATTGTAGTTATTTATAGATTAAAAGAATACGTTAACTAGTTTTTGAGCGGGGAATTTTTGAGCGTGTTGTCATACAGATTCACTTCACTACATTGCCTAAGAAGAAAAAATTACAAGAGTGCACACATTATAGAGGAATAATGTTACTATCAGTGCCAGGAAAAGTTTTAAACAGGATTATCCTTGAGAGATTAAAAGAGTCCATAGACAAGACACTGAGAGATGAACAAGCAGGTTTTCGACAAAACAGATCATGTACAGACCAGATAGCTACTTTGAGAATAATAGCTGAACAAAGTCTGGAATGGAATTCACCACTATACATCGGATTTGTGGACTATGAAAAGGCATTTGTCAGTGTAGACAGAAAATCACTTTGGAAATTGATGAGGCATTCCTCTGAAGATCATTAATTTAATAAAGAAAACATATGAAAACATGACAAGCAGAGTTCTTCATGAAGGACAGCTTACAGAACCGTTTGGGATAAGAACACGAGTGCGACAGGGATGCCTCTTGTCTCCATTTGTTTTCTTACTAGCATTAGACTGGGTAATGAGATCATCGACAATGCCTCTTGTCTCCATTTGTTTTCTTACTAGCATTAGACTGGGTAATGAGATCATCGACAACACACAACAGAAATGGAATCCAGTGGACTCTGACTAAGCAGTTGGATGATCTGGATTTTGCTGATGACTTCATAACCGCAATCAGATGCAGGACAAATTGAAAACACTCGATGAGAGGTCACAGCAATTGGGTCTGAAAATACACTCCGAAAAGACAAAAATAAGGAGAAAAAATGCAGGTAATGATAAAAGGGTTGAACTTGAAGAAACACCAATTTAAGATGTAGAATCATACACATATCTTGGCAGCAATATAGACAAAGTTGGAAGGACAGACAGTGATATCAAACTAAGAATACAAAAAGCAAGAGAAGCTTTCATCGCATTGGGAAATATAAGGAGAGCAAGAGAAATCGGATCCAACGCGAAAATAAGAATCTTCAACTCAAATGTGGAGTCAGTCCTATTGTATTTCTCTGAGACATGGAGAACAACAAAGACAACAACCAAAAAGCTACAAACTTTCATAAATGGGTGCTTGCGTAGAATAGAGGGATTAAAATGGTATGACAAGGTTACCAACGTGGAACTGATGACAAGACCTAGATAAGTGCCAGTGGAACAAGAGATGAGAAGAAGACGATGGCGATGGATAGGACATACACTGAGGAAACCCTTTGATAGCACATCTCCAATCCAACCTGCAAGTCTGGAAGGAAGAGCTGGAGAAGAGAGGGATGGTCATAAGCAGCTCTAAAACAAAATCCATGGTGATATCACGAGAAGAAAGAAAACATCAGATTAAGCTGGGAGAACAGGTCCTGGAGCAGGTCGACCACTTTAAATACCTCAGGGCTATTATAGACCGAAAGGGAGGCATCAAAGAAGAGTTGGCCACTCGAAAAGCAGCAGCTGGGAGACTTTTTCAGGCCATAAATCGAGGATTCCTCAGCAAGAGAGAGGTTGGTAAGAAAACGAAGATGGCTGTATACCGCTCCACCTATGTCCCAGTCTTGACATACGGATGCGAGTGATGGGCAATGACTACAACCCATAAAAGCCAGATCCAAACCTCAGAAATGAGGTATCTGAGGAAGGTGGTTGAAGTAACACGAAGAGACATGGTACGCAACCAGACGATACGTCAAGGCCTTAAATCCTACCCCCTGCAGACCCAAGTAGAACAGTCCCAATTAAGATGGTTTGGCCATGTCTGCAGAATGGGAGAAGATCGGATACCACGACAAGCATGGGAAACAAAGAGCCAAGGATCCAGACCCCGAGGACGACCCAGAGTCCGCTGGGAGGACAACATTAGACAATCTTTGAAGGATCGAGGACTAGAATGGAACCAGGCCAGGAGGAAGACAGCCGATAGGATAGTCTGGCGCTCTCTCTTCCAAACCTCTACACCTCACGGTAGAAGGGGAACGACTAAGTAAGTAAGTAAGGGTTATGTTGAAAGAGGATAGTTTGGACCTTTACTTTTTTGTTACTCTCCAGCATTCTGTACCGTACAGAAGTACATAAATTACGTAGCTCTCGTATATTTTAAATTTAGTGGTTGTACAGAATGAAAATATAAACACATCTAAGCCACAGAATGAAAATACAAAGACATCTAAGCAAGAGAATGAAAATATAAAGACATCTAAGTCACAGAATGAAAATATAAAGACATCTAAGCCACAGAATGAAAATACAAAGATATCTAAGCCACAGAATGAAAATATAATGACATCTAAGCCACAGAATGAAATTAGAACAATGAATACCCCTTAGGCAACCCAGCAGCTATGAGGATCAACTGTACAAACACTAAGCATTCAAGATCTACTTTGATAAAATCATGTCTGTTTTCAGGTTTTAGAATCTCTTGACATTTTTGTAACTTTTTATCTCTGCCGCGCGATCTGCCTCATGCATTCCCATCAAAACGAGGGGTGAAAGGCGAAATAACTAGACCTAACCATTTCCTATTAAAATAAAAGATCTGTTACTATCTTTTACAATTCATGAATAAAAGCGAATTGTAGTAAGCAAGTTTCCAAATTTTCATTGGGAATGCGAAACAAGTACCTTTAAACCTGGAGACACCGCGCTTTTAAATGCCAGTCTGAGAGGACTATTACTAAATTTACCCGAGGTGAAAAAGTATCTCCCCCTGCCCCCTCCGTCACCTAGAGATCTACTAAATGCTGCCTTAAGACCTACCGATAGTTAAGATCGACCGGTTGCCGACTTGTGCCTGAGGCAATGTCCTATTCCAACATCAGGGGTGGCGAACCTATTTCATGCGTGCCCCAAGGCGGCACACGCACATTTTGGGGCATAATAGCATGCAGTGCGGACCCAAGATTCATTGTAACCCAACCCATAATAAATAAATAATTAATAATTATCATTACTGCCAATGAAGCAGCGAGTGAATTTTTATTAACCGGAAGCAGTGAGGTACTCACAGGGGACAATTTAAGCCGGCGTGGCTCCATTTATGCGGTTGTGAGAACACGTGAAACCGGATAATTCGGTTCGAAATTCTCGCAAGCCAAATTTGTTATTATAATTAATATTATTACTTGTTTGTAAATTGATTCAGTCACTGTGCAATTTCTTCAAGATTTACTAAGCTCAGGTCATTTGAAAAAACTACAAATGCATACACTATGCAGACAGTGTAACATTAGACAAACTAAATTTGGAAATATTGCAGTGGATTGTATTGAAGAATTTTGAGATGCAATTAATTGATTTGCTAAGCAGCTCATTGTGGAGGCAAAAATTTTCTTGACTTGAGATCAAGGTAACCGTGTTACGCGGTTGCTTTCTCGATGACCGTGAAAATGTCAAAAAACACGTAATTTGTGAACGGCTCCTTATGGAGCATAGGTTATCTTTGCAGCTGGTTCTCTAATAGATAGCCTGCACCAAGCATTCAAATGATCTTACCGCCGTGGTTTCTATGGCAATTTATTTTACAAGTACATAATGGTGTTGCCAGCTTCACGCACAACCTCATATTAGTGGCCTTGTACAACATGCCTGAGAGAGCAGTAGTTCTGTTCTTTCTTTGTCTCTCAGAGACCTCCTGTTGAAGAAGATTATAATGTATTTATCATGTTGACCACACTTAGTTTTATTAGTAAATAAATATTAGACAAACATAAAGGTATGTTTTCAGGCACTCGTAAGAAATAAAGAAGTAGAACACTAGACAACAGAAAAACAACAGACGTGAGTGGCTTACCCAGGATTCGAACCCCGCACCTTCCGTACGACAACACCGCCTAGCTATACAACCGAATCACACTATCCTCCCGGCCAGCTAGGCATCCCCAATGAAAGATGCTTTACTGACCGGTCATTAGTGCGAAACACAAGGCAACACCGGAAGTTTACAATGGGCAGCTTAGCCTTATTAATGACGCAATCACTTCTGTCGTTCCCCTATTATACAGTATATGTCAGCCCATACAAGACAAAGACCTTGATACTGTGTCTAGTAAATGATAGAAGACTTAAGAACAGTAGTATAGAACAGAGGGTAGGTTTCTGGTATTGTATAAACATTAGTTTTATTAGCAGTTCAATATACATGGTAATGATTCTATCTGTGGATAACATGATGTATTTTGCACCATTTTTATTATAAGTGAACGCGATATAAAGTTCACGTCACTAGGTGGTTATGACGTAATACGTTCTGCAGTAATTTAAGCAGATCGTTAGTTCGAGGCCTTCTGTTAGAATTATTCGTCCAAGTCAGACGTGTTTTATGATCTCCCATTTTCGGTAGAGGATTCAAGTACTTTTGTTAAGAGGCATACATATTGTTCGAGGCCGCCACTTTGTTTATGAAGACTCCGGACTTATGGAGAAGTTCCGTGATTTGTAGAAAGTAAGTCAACTATATTTTAAATCATCATCACGTCTAGTCCACATTACTTGAATGTTAACCATACGAGGTCATCTCTAGTACAACTGCTAGATTTGGACAGATGAATTGAACTGACTGAGACGTTCTATGCCTTGCCTATGATTATTGATGCATGTTAACTATGTATGGAAATCGTATCGTCTTATTAAACATGCCGATTTTATGTGGACCTTTCCACAAAAGATCTTATCAAATTTATATTTGATTGATTGCAGTCTTGACACCCATTGACATTCACCTCCATATTCGACACGATCTATATCATCATAATGCATCAACACATCTCGAACTCAAAACCCCAACATAACCCCCCCCCCCCCCCCCCCCCCCCCCCCCCCCCCCCCCCCCCCCACCCTCACGGGAATTACCTAGGACAAAATACAAATATAATAATTATAAATGATGTCTGTTGCGCACAATTCTCATGCGCATGGGATAGTTTTTCTTAGAAGATCATCGCCAATGTTGGTACATACCTTCTGTCTTTCTTAATCGGAACCTCTCCCACCCCGTAAACAGGTTGTAGAGGCGACCCAAAAAGCACAAGCTTCTGGGCAAAACATGCAATCAAAATGTTTGATATACAGGTGATTAGCCCATTGTGTTGGTACATAAACGCCCTTAAAACTGGTTCTCCACCCCTGGCCTACACTGATACAGATGTTCATTATTTCCTTCATGTCGTTCTCTACTCCGTGTGTTCTCTTCAGTCTCCTTCTACCTTTTTTACCATGGGGATTCCAGAACAAGTACTTCTTGGTAATTATATCAACATGTTTTTCCCAACGTGTGTCATATCTATCTCAATCGTCTATTTCTTATCTCTTGTTCCACCGGTACTTGCCATCAGTTCCACATTGTGACGTGGAAATGTAAATATATCCTCAGAAATCCGGCCACCTGGCTTCCTCAATTAATGTTTTAACGTTGCTACGAAAAAATCCACGCAATTTCGTTGTTTGTCTGACTCATAATTTGTAGCCACGCCTATTTGTCCTGTCTTTCTTGCGCTAACGAGTTGGTTACATACTTTCACAACATGCCAGATAACAGGGGAGCGAAACATGTTTGCTTACCCGAGTTCTCATATATGCTAATTATCGGCAATTAGACAGACGCGCGTAGAAATAAACGGTTTGTTTGTTTGAAGAATCAAGGGCGATAATATTATTCCCGTACCTTTGAAGTATTTATGACGGCAGGGGGAGGCAATCTAAGATAGCCTGATCGTACGGTTCACGTCGTATGATGTTCGTCGGCAAACGCTAGTAGAGTGAATTGCAAAACCTTTCATCTCGGGAAACTTAGATTACTGAATTCCCCGCAACCCAGAAAGTGTGAAGTATCTCATCCTTTAGAGATAATTACACAAGATCTGTATATGTTCTGCCTTCTCTCCTAGTCAGTTATCAGTCTCTCACAAATTTTTGATAAATCTAATCACGCCAGACTAGGAACCATTTTATTCGCTAAATCCCGTGGGGATTTAAGTTTCTGATTGTGGTAATAATTTAAGTTGTGCTTAAGTATTAAATGTGTTAAAAGTTTTACCATTTTTTTTCACTGCTATTCGCGAGAGTTAAGACTAGCGAAATAGCAAACGCGCAGATATTCTCTTACCAGTGATTTAGTAATGTAAAATCCATCAATCATTTTTAGCTGACTTAAGTATAATGTTAAGAGTGACGGATAACGTGACAGAGTAGTATGCGCATTATATGTCTTTGTGTGTAAATTTTTTTAATGACTTGGGTTTATATCATGTGTTAAAAATGATCGACGCTAACAATCAACTAGCTAGTAATGACAGGTGATATTTGTGCGTTGAGTGTTTTGCCGGGTCGGATGGGGGGACGGCTGCATTCCTAACACCCAAATCCGTACTTGCTAAGCGACGCGCGATAGTATAAGCTTAAAATACCGTGTGCTTTTTAATTTAATTAGAGGACGGAGAGGATAAGAGATCACACTTTACGCGTGATAGCATAGGATTGTCATTTTGTTTAAATGTTTTGTTTTCTTCCCAATATAGGCTTCGTCACAACCAGCGGCCAGTGTGTTTTCTGTAATTGTGGGCATGTTCTCAGTTACTGAAGGCATATTAACTGTAACTTGAGCTAACTGTACATACAAATATCCAGATTGTTTCATTCAGTTTATCAGCCCGCTGCGGCAATAAACATAACATTTCTCCCGACTACTGACAGTCGTTTTCTTAAGTGAACTTTATCTAAGAGATAACGCTGTTTCATAATCTGCACTCATCCCAGAGAAAGTCGAGAGGATTTATCATCATCAGTTTTTTTATAACGTAACAGTCGTAGCACCTAGAGGCTTGACAATAGAAGAACTATATTTCTCTATTTTATAACTGTGAACGTCCCAAGAACGTCTCGCCTTAATAACTATATGCGGTGATACAGGACTCATCCAGTAAAAATTAACTAACCAATTTTGTCGACTACCTTGAAATTAATATTAAATACCAAGGCTGGTCTGGTGCCATATTTGGGCAACCCACCTGACACTATAGGTTCATACTATTGTTATTGTTTTTCCAAGGGATACCTACACCAAGTATTGGGGAAGCAAGTGTGTTTGTGGCCACAGAATGACAGAGTGAAAGATAGTTTCCTTTGGTACAATCATTGCACCCACTTCTTTTTTTAAATTTTAGTTCGCTAACCTGATTATTTTACTGAATAGCTTAAGTAGACACTTTGCTCTTTACTATACCGTCTATTATATACCCTAGTGTTAATCTTTGACGTTTTGGGTTATTAACTTCTTGCGGGAACTTTCCTCAACAGAGGGGAGGGCACTTACGGGGTTATTTTCCTATGTCTGTAAACATGAATATATTGATTTGTAGATGTTTGATGTTGTAAAGTTTAAGTGATAATAAACTAAACAAAAACTTAATTTAGCGTGTTGGTCAGACCCATATCCATTTACCATAGTTTTTCACGTTTGTGTGTCTTGTTTCACATAACTGTGTGTATGTGTAGATAACTTATAATTACCATTATAGGGAAGTGTGACATGTTGTCTTCATCTAAAGATAGTCGCGTAGATATGCTGGACTAGAGAAACCACTTATTCCAGAGACAGATTTTCACCTTAATCTATTTCACTCGTAAAATCTATTCTAACATTTTTCTTTCCCATATACCCCACCCAGGGTTCATAGCAAATTTCTTCAAGCATTTTCCAGGCTTTTTCCAGGTCCAGCACGTGACTTTCGAGGATGGGAAACTCTAATATTTTCCTCATCTAATTTTCTGAGATATAATTATCACTTTGCTGACCAGCAATCCGGAGCATTACCGTCTCCCATTACCAAGAGTGTTTGCAGATTTCTTTAAAAAGGACTTTTTTAAAAATTCATATAAGATTGAAAAACACATCTTTTTCCAGTTGTTAGTGAATTTGTTCAACGTCAGTGTAATAAAATGTTAGTGACATGGATGGTAATGAATAAAATAAGCTTGACTGACGTATTGATTTAACAATTAACCACATATACCAACATAAAAGGCTAATAAAATGCAAAAAAAACCTGTATTTTTCGTGTTTGTCTTTTTTGAATGTATTCTGCATCTGTGGCATCTGACAATGAGCGTTTGTAAACGTTGAGTAGTTAAGTACCTCTAGTTGGTGTCTGAGCTGCTTTTTTCATTAACTGGGGTTGAAGTTGTAGCTGTATGCCTCTGCCATAGTCTTTGTCAGGATCGTTGATAATCCTTGACTGTGTGGTATAACTTGAAGCAGTGTATCAGGCATAGAGGTACATTGCAATCTGGGCAGTACATGCAAGTCTGGCTTCTGTTCCCTGCAGCCTTACACACTTTTCAGTCTGGTGTGTACCTTGCCCTTTCATATTTATCAATAAGTGGTGCTCAGTAAGTCGTGTTGTTGTGACCTGTGGTTTTGAAGGTGTCACATTGCGTCAAAGAATAGCAGGTTCAATAAGAGTCATACTGACATCCTGATCTTTGCTTTGATCTTTTTTTGTAGAGTTGGCAGTGTTGTAGGTTATGTGCCCATTGACCAGGGCAGTTTCAACTAAGAAATGATATAAAAATAGGATCTGTGTGGGTAGGGGTAGCTTGCACCTAGTTGGCTGAAGTGGTCGACACCTCCCATACTTTTGCTGTTTTTTTCTGCAAGCACTGGCTTCTGAATTGTTCTGCCCTAAATAATTTGACTTTCTAACTGTCTTGTTTATATTATCATTGAAGTGAGCAGTAGATATAAGTTTAAATCTTTTCGTATCATTCCAGGTGAGTTTCGGCATGCCTTATCTTCTGTCGCAAAAAACACAGGATGATTTGTCTTTTTCAATTTGAGTCGTTTTTTCTTCAGTGCTACAGGAAAATGCTTCCTATTTCTAGCTACTGTTCCAAATGCACCAATCTCAATTTCAGGTCTTGAAATAAAGCTGAAGGCTGAATTAAAAACTACCACAGAAGAGAATATGTCCCTTGTTGCGTATGAAATTTGAATTAAAACTATGGTGACTTTTCACTGAAAAAAGAGTCCAAATAATCTCAGCTCTGAGAGTTTCTTCCTTGGTCACAAATGATGTGACATCTGTAGGTCTCCTAGTAGTGTTAGACGTGTTTGACGTGTCCGAGGGAGTAGTGTTAGATGGTTTTGATGTTTCTGAGGGAAAAACTGCTCCTTGGGGTTGTGTTCATTTCTGTTTAAAAAAAAATAAAAAGGAACACACAAATAACTTATGAGTAGGCCTAAGCTATGTATATTTACCAAGTCAAAGTTCTAAACGCATGAATAATATAGTCAAACAATATTTAACCAGAACAACAAAAGTTAATATATAGTAATTGGGAGGGTGAAGGTATGATGATATGCTTATAGGATAAGTGAAAATCAATCAAATATCTAACTGGAAACTGCAGGCCTTTATACGCCAACCCATCTTTACTATCTTTGTTTGGTGTTTTTGTTGGATTTTGTTTTATCTCGTTTGTTTGTTTAGATATTTTTTTAAATTTTATTTAATTTTTTTTTAATGTTTTAAATAACATAAGTGTCGTGGAATATTCTAATCCACATATATAAATTATCATGTAAATATAAAGCCTAATAAATACATATAATAAATAAAGGAAGAAGAATGGTAAAGAACAGTGCTGTCACAATGACTGTACTCGAAATCCCCTTGTTTTCTACTGCGTATGCAAATTGTAACGTTTCACGTTGATATTAAAGGCCTTCTGCAACATACACGCGTTTCCCAAACACACAATAAAATGTGCTGCCTTTCTAAGAAAAACCTTGAAATATGCAAGTTGACCTAAATTTTAAATTCCATTCATGTCTTTTTCTACACTATGTTACCAAGATCAAAAGACAGATGGACAAAAGGATAGCGAGAAGGGAGAGGCAGAAAGCCGAACACTAAACACGCTTCGCGCGATACACAAATGCTGCCATCACGCGTGTAAGACTACATGCACTAACTTTTTTTCAGACGGACAGTGATAAAATACATTACCCATCCCAGAGTTAGGTTTATAAATCCTGAAAAACTCTTATTAGAAAAGATAACATTAGATGGGTTTACGGTTGAAAACATAACAGTACCCAGACAGCACATCTTCGAAACAGGAGGTAGAAAATACATATTTTGAACGCAGCCACGTAGCTCTTTTAAATTTGTATATTTGGGTTCCTTAGGGCTTGCTGACAAAGAATATGTAAAACGTTACGCAAATAGTCCAGGAATTAATAAATTATACCCAAAATAAAATAGTGGGGATGCCTGACAGCATGGAATCATTTCTGCTCATAAAATTTTTTTATAACGTGTTTGAAAAAAATCTTACGTTACAGAATTAGCCTACCATGTAAACTCCAAATTGATTGGAGCGCAACAAATGAAAGACTAACCACGATTGGTCGGGCTATAAATACTATCTTTCGTTGTTAGGGGAGACGTGAAAAGGTAACATTTTTTCAAACACTTGTCAAAACGTGGCCTCATTGGCTAGACTCGCTGATATACTCACTTAGGAGCGTTAGTTCGAGACCACTAGTGCAAATAATCTTGATAAAGCAACAGTGCGTTGAAGCCAGCTCATATTTGTGTTAAATAAAAGCCTGGAACATAAGCAGATGGGAATTTGTGCCAGTAATTGTGCCAGAATTCATTGCTAATCAACGTATCTGTGTTTATTTCCATGAAATTGTGGTAAGCTTGAACCATTCAGTATCTTTTAATGAAAATTGAATGTAAATTGTTAATTTATGCCTGTATATATATGTGTAGTTCAGTGGCAAACAGGAGATAAAGCCTATAATGCTCCAGCCTGAACAGAGGGTGTCGGAGGGAATTAATACGGCATGGAATGGCCAAATAGTACACTGACACCTGGATGATTGATTAGACAGAAATAATGCTGGAAGTGCAGAGGCGTGGTAACCATTAAGGAGGTAAATACTGGTATAAAGTATTTCAGATGAAGCTGACAGTTGGCCTAACGCTCTGAACTCAATGTTTGTGTTGTATTGTGCTCAGTGTAGAACTAGAGTATCAATTAGTTATGAAGTAGAAGGTACATCCTTCTTGTTTACAGGGACCGTGGTCTTGATGGTACTGAGCAGCACCTGGTCAGAGCTTTGCTGAATCCAGAGTCGGACAGCATACTCCTTGGTCTTTTTAGCTATCAGTGAGGTGTCTCCAGAGCCCAGGGGAGAATTCGAGCAGAGGAGTCCTTTCCTGCCGCCATCACGCAAGATAAGCTGATTTGGCCAGCTGAGCTCAACATTATGTCCCCTCATCTTGAAATGACTTTGTAAAAATAACATTCAGAGGGGAATTTAATTGTCTTAATATCAGGAACTGAGAACATCTCCAATACTAGTCCCAAAAGACAAACTATTGAAGTCATGATGACAAATACCAACAGAGCTTGAACAAAACAAAACCAGTATTACCTCATATTACCACTACACAACTGACACACATAGGATATTTTAATAATATATGTCACTACAATATTCATATTGATAAAGTCTGTACATATACTTGTAATTAAAATTGATTGTGATTCCTGGTTCCTTTGTATTTGAATCAGGACACATATACCTTTATGATAACCATGAATACATATTGTTATTTGAAAAGTTATCAGTGACTCCTTAAGATATTCTCATAGAGTGTTATATGTATGTGAGTGTCACAGTGTTGTCAAGAGTAGTGGATTAAATTAAATTGTTTATCTGTCTGTTGTTGTGACTTACACTTCATCATACACATACCCTAGACACATAACGTAGTCATCACACTATTCCAGAATAATTCTGACTGAGATATATAGATATGTGGTAGCAAGTAAGGTTATCTATAATACACTACTCTTAATAGATATAGATACCTTCACAGCTGATCTCAGTCAGTACACTAAGTCCCCTATAAATATTTATAACATCCCACTTCACCACAATAAGCCTATGCACAAAATTGGTAATTTTCATTCATCCTAATTACAGTGATTTAACAGAAGTGATGGCACTTTCATGAATCAGCGGTTATTCATGTTATCGGGAATTGAAAACATGTAGGCCTATTCTAATTATAGGCCCCTAACCCTTCAGAAGTTGAACGAGATATGTCTCTTTAGGCTGTCATTTAAAAAAAAAACATTCAAAATATATTTATTTCCAAAGAATGAACAGTGGGACATGGGTCTGATAACAGGTTATAGGATATGGAATCACCATCAATTTCTATTCCTGACAATCTTAAACTGTGTTAAAGATGTTTCTGTAAGCAGTTATAAACTAAGAAATTTCAGTCAAACACTATAGTCTAATGTTGGCCATAGTTAAAACTAAAACTGTAGCCTAAATAGGCCTATATTGTAAATTAAAGACGCAAGTACAGTAGGCCTATCTATAAATTGGACTTATTTAAACATGTTTTATAAATGAGATAAATAAATTTATTACTTACCTCAGTTGAAATGAACGATTTAATACAACTTGAATGTGCAGAGACAAGTTGTTGGTGTTTTTTTTCCAGTAACATGCGACTTTACTGCACTTTCTCCCATACTGGTCAAACATATTTCTTTTTTACACATGGTGCAATTTGCGTAATTTGCAGTTTTTCCAGGCGCTATACACGTTTTATAACTTGGCATTTCTAGCCATTTATGCTGAAAGTTACAACCAGGCATGTTTCTAAATAATAAATTGAAGAGTGAAGAATGCTGTCAAAATGTCAAAGTCTCGACTTTAAAAGGTGGCGATGTTTGATTCGAATTAACAGACGCTAGCGCTAAATATAAATTTGTGCGTTCACGTCATAAACGCAAACCTCCGAAAACGCAAACTCCCGAAAACGTCTGGAAATGGATTTAGTGCGCAAAGGGACGTAAAAATTCTGCGGTAACTGAAGTTTAACGAAAAATACCAATAATAACCGAAAAGTTCGATATGTAATTTTTTTCCAGGTCCGATGCGGGAAATTCAAGGCTTTTAGCCATTTTTCAAGGCTTTTCAAGGCCTGGAATTTTTTTTTTTCGTTTTTAGGTTTTTCAAGGTTTTTCCAGGTCGCTACAAACCCTGCCCACCTTCTACTCTACTCAGACGGGACCAAAAAAATCTCTATACCTATCTAAGAATGTACGACACGCATTAGGGATCTTGTCTTGTCACTTCAATAGAGGTCAAATATGCCGTTCTTTTCTATATTAACCAAGAAAAAAAAAGAAGAAAAATTCCGCCAACTGATTTAAAAGGTAAAGGATCCCGTTACACGCCCATTGAGGCATATTGGGAATATGGTGTTAAGCCCATATTGTCTTGACCGTCGGCACACAAGGGGTGATGTGGTCAGCATCAAGCTGGCCGCCTTAACCTTCCCAGAGTTGCTCTGGTACCCATTTGGAGCTGGGTCGACCAAGGAGCCGTTTGTGGCCTAAAAAAATCCCACCTCATCTGGGGATCGAACCATAGACCATCGCGCTAGGAAGCCAGTGCACTAACCACTATGCTACCGCGGCTCCTACTGATTTATGTTCAGAAAAAATCTATTCAAAAACATTTGTAATGAACTGAATTGCATTACAGTCAGAATCATTATTATATCATTTAATTACAACATATATAGTCTTTGACATCAGTAGTACAGGAACCGTCATCATCTGTGGCATTACCTTTACAACATCAAGCATTGATATAGTCAGTATACAGTCATCAGAATTTGATAATGATTTGAAGAAAACGACTTTCATTACCAGATCGTTACCAAGGTTTTTGCCGTAAGTACAACTCTAATCATCATTAAAATCAAGCATAATTGTACCATCTAGAGCGGGGGTCGCCAAAGTGACATACACAAAATTCATAAATCTCGGAGGGTCGATTAAAATTTTGGGCTAAACAACCGTTTCTACTTACATAAACCAGTTTGTACATGGATGAAGCTGGTTATAACCACACAAACGCAGTGTGTGTCAAAGCAAAGGAACATACTGAACCTGGAGGAGCGTGGTGACTAACGACTAAAAAACACCGATATCCAATCAAATATCACATTAGCCACATCCTTCCCATTAAAGAATTGAACCAGTTCAATAAAAATGTTATGTTAGATCACTGCATTATGTGAGGGTAGAAATGTCTTTTTCTTTTTTTTTCTTTGATCCTTAGCCGCCGACCGTCTGTGATAAACGAGCGCAAAGGCCTTTTTGCTCCTTCTTTTCCTACATTTTTCATATTGTATTTTCTCCGACATTTGCTCTTTCATCCCATATTTGCAACCCACATTTGCTATTTCATCGTTGTGATTACTCGAGACCAGTATCTAGAGAACCACATTTGTTCTTTCATCTGGGAAAATAAAAGTCCTTTGATTGAGTCCACATGCCTGACATTATCGTTTGAAGCCCACATTGCATCGTGATAAATCTGGTGAAAACTCATCTGGTCATCCCAATCAAACATCTGGGCATGATGTAATTTCTCTGACACCACATTGGACGCCCAGATTGGCCAGGGGAAAACGTCTCATGCTGTAATGGTGTTATCTTTGGTCGGCCGCGGTTCAGACAAGCGTTGGTTTACCACATTGGACGCCCAGCTTGGCCAGGTGACTTCCAGAAATATATAACCGCATAATCTACTAGAGTGAAGCAGTCCAGTTTTTTCCTTGTGAGGAAGAGATTAAACCCAAAAACGCATAGCCTAATACACGTGTCTATTCAGAGTGGATGATAATTCAGTTCTGTGATTAATTGTGTTCTTAAAGGATTTTGCGAAGGGAAAAGAAGGTTAGTAGATCTTATACTTATTAATACATTTTCTTACTTTTGTTTATTTTAACCTCACAGCTAAAATGTGCGAAAGATAAAGTTTCAAATAATTCTTGGCATAACTGATTAATAAAATCAGAAGATTTTCCTAGAAGATGATAGGATGATAGGAGGTAATTAATAGTTCATATTTCACCTTTATCATCATCACAGTCTCCCATGAGCACACACTCTCGTGCACAAGATATTTAGCATCATTAGAATTGAACTCAGAGAGAGGGAGATGAATAATGAGCAGTAGTTTAAATGAAAGTAAACCAGTGATGTTAAATGTGAAAAACTTACGAAGACGTTTGTGTGTCTTCAGTTCATCAGAAGTCTGAGTCTACACGCAACCCATCTGACGTCTAACCAGAAATAAGTTATCAAAAACGGACATTTGGCTAGCAGAATTCGCCATAGGACATCTTTCATTCCTCAATTAAAAAGGAATATTGTCTCACCCACAAGTCAGAAGGTGGACGCAGCATTTTTCGTCACCATATACTGCTTGCTCATGTGATGAATTTACCATGATACAACGTTAAAATATCTCCAAAATTAACGATAAAATGTAGGGTTAAAAATAATGCGTAAGATACTAGGAGACATGCTCGCCCATGCCAGCCTTTCCTACCCGCCATTTAAAACTAACGAGTTAGACGTGCAGACGAAACGTTTACCCTTTGTAGACGGGAGAGAAAACGGAGAACACAAAAGGAAAAATATGACTGAACACGTGTTTGAAGATAGCAAGGCTAAAAGACGCAATTGGTAGTAAAAGAAAAAAGAAAAAAATTCACGTCACTAGTTGACACAAGGTAAGGAAGTGGACAAAAAACGACTTTAGCTATTGTCAGAAACAGTCATTTCTTGGACTTTTACGATACTTGATTGTTATTTGAATTCAGCGGCAAACGCCGTGGAGAAGGTTCTCGAACAGATTTCAAAAGAAAAAACTAACCTTGAAAAAGTAATTTTTTCTTAATAATAATGTTATGAATATAAAACCTAGCTAGTTTGATAGCCCATCTTGAGCAGCGAAATAATATACTTTACATTATACAGACGGATATATAATAAGGAAGATATTGACAAAAGACTGTGTTGTTCATATCAGACGAGCGACTGCATTGTTAAAAAATGTCACTAAAGTTTCAAAATTTTCGTCCTTGAGACGCAATTGCAAAAATCAAGCTGTAATTAAAGAGAGGGGAAAGGGGGAGAATTGTGGCTAAAAATAACTTCGTAGGCAGAAGTGTGTAGGGTATTGCATGGAGTTGGTCCAAGAACCAAGAGTGTTTTTATGAAAAAACAAGTAGAGACAGACGGACCAACAGACAGTAATACATACTTGACTGAGAGCTGACTGAAATTAGACTTTTGGTTGTAGATTTGAAAGTTAGGGGGGAAGTCGGTGATTGGCTGAATGAAATCATATTGGCAGAAAAGAGATGCGCAATTTTGCCATTCGTTACAAGACTGTCCAGAGACACAGTGGTTTAGTACCTGTGGTGTTGTTTCCAGAAGATAATACATATTTTAGTGGAACGCCATCATATAGCCAGCAGCTCAGCTGAGTTTTGCTAGCATTTAACTGTGTTCTCAATTCTGAATTCTGGTAAGAATGAAAGCAATTCTTTTGTACATTTTAATATTTCGAGTGATTGATACTGCCATATCATATAAAATGATTACGACAAGTAAGTGCTCGCTCTAGATCCCCAGCCCAAGTTCAGGGTCTAGAGACAAACAAAATATATGGACGCCTACTAAAACTATGGAAGGCGGATCTATTGTTGAGATCAGTGGAACCTATCACTTATCTTATTGAATAGAAGGAAACTATTGAACATATCTCAGATGCAATGTAGTCTTGGGGAACTAGTACTATGTGAAAACAACTGGGTAAGATGTACTGTGTGGTCAGAGAGATCTGACCCAGTCTGTGTGGTGTTGTTGTGTAGTGTTGTGTGCAGAAGTGGCTCAGTAGGTAGAGTTCTGACCCATGCCACAAAACTTTTATTTCAGAATTGTGAGTTTCTGTTTGGCACCGAAGAGGTGCCAAATGCTGTTGTGATATACACAAGCGTGGACCAGTGCAGTCTAACATTGTGTCAGAGCAGCCGAATAGTGTACCCCAGCACGGAGAGGAGGGGCCACCAGACTCTTGTACAAGATCGACGCTGTCGAGATAAGTGAGATCTGGCCTGCTGGGAATTCACCAACTAATTTACCAACGAATTTACCAACTAATTTATCAACTAATCCACCAACTAATTCCCCATCTAATAAAGACATACCATTGTGGGAAAATAAACCATGTATTCATCCCATAAGTCAATGGACAATGTTTGGTAGACACGGACTGGGCGTGATGATACCACCCCAACAGTACATTCAGTAATAGTTCTCCTAGGAAAATCTAATATAATTAATATTAACCAGACTTATAACATACCTTTGTAATCACATTCCATTTTATTATGTCATATAATTATGCATTCCATTTATAACTCCATAATATTTCATATGTTCTGACCAACAAACATTTGGTTCAGAACAAATAAATTGAACAAAAGATTTAATATTTAAAACTAAAACATCCTGAGTTAGTTCAGTGTGTTATAAATTTTATTATTATTATTAGACTTATTAAATATCTGTGTGTGTGTGGGTAATCTACTACAACACATTACATTTCAGTACCCTAGATTTTTTTTAACGTAGCTACATTCATATTAGTAGAGAAAAAAAAATATGTTTAAGGTCGTAAGTGGTAGTAAGAAGGGCCTTCTGTAATTCGCATCAACATTTATCTCAGGAGCCTTCACAGCTGACCTCATTCATTACACTAGGTAACATCTCAACCATACAATACCATCAATATCCACTACAGCTCACAAGTTCAATACATCGTTATACTAAGTTCAATACAGAGTCATCATAAATTCAAATCACTCGAAAGATCATTATTATCTGAAGTCCAGCAAAAGAGCTCAAAACAGGAATCGCATATTTATACCACGTGCAACACACTCTTAAGCACATTTTATGAAGCAGACTCGAAAGTATATGAATCACGACTACATACGCAAGATTATGAGTCTACATATCACTAACATTTCGTGAAGATATCCAGTCTGACCAGTACCCTCGGGAGATTAGACAAGACTTTTTGTTCATATGACAACTATTAACTGTTGATCCACACTACAGAGATATACTCAAACAGTGAAGGAATATACATACATATCTCGTCAGCGTTCTCCGTACGACAACAATATTCATCAGAACGTCCTCGACTTAGAGATACCCCACTCGACATAACGTATAACAATTTGGGACATTGAATGCCTACACGTGAATCGTCATATCAGTGCGAAGCATTTAGAAACACATGGACTGTGTAGAGTACTCACCATTTTGGTAACACGTATCATATCACATCATCATCATTTCACTTTACACCAGTTCATTCTTAATTAACTATTACTTAATTAACTGCAATTTTATTATCTCATCTGTGTGTTTTGTGTGAATCGTCTTTCACCATCATCACTTTCTAACCATTACTAACCCTATATGTGTGGATATTTTATTAATAAACCAAACGATCGTTTGATCATTATCTGGTTTGTTAATGTATCACTCGTGCTGTCGGTGTTACATAGTCACCTATAGGAACCTTTCTCTACTCAGATGAGGTTGGGGGCTTTTTCTTTACGGGATCTAAGGGCAGAAGCTAAGGTCGTGGGGAAACAGAACTCTTTCCATAATTAATTAGAAGACACTGTCTAGTGGAAAGCATTCGCATTCCTGTCTTCTTGTCCCTATCTCGAACAGGTCTTTATTCTTTCTTAACGAGCAAATTTCTAGAGACCTTATATCTAATATCTCATAGACTATTCCTGGCAAAAACTACTGTTGTAGTTGCCCCAGTACTCACCACACGACACCGTCAAAGCAGTCAGTGGCCATCACGCCTAGTGGCGTCTTGTAGGGCAACAACAAATTGATTCCACCTTGCTCGGTCGGTGGGCATCCTTCGTACAGTGCCCCAACTATGGTTCATTCCCTGCATCTCAGCCTCCACAGCCCTCCGCCAGGCTGCCTTTGGTCGGCCTCTTTTTCGTCTTCCCTCAGGGGTCCAAAGCACAGCTGTTCCCGTGATGGCATCGGGGTCTCCTCTGAGGACATGACCAACCCAGCTCCAGCGCCCGCCAGCTACGATGGCGTGCATGTCCTCCTGCTCGCTACGAGTAAGCAGATCTCGGCTAGTGATGGCACTCGGCCAAAAGATTCGGTGAATTTTTCTTAGGCATGTTGTATGAAAATAGGACAATCTCGACACGTCCCTCTCCGCAACTCTCCAGCACCCCGCACCACAGAGAAGCACAGAAAGCACACAGCTCTGACATAATCTTAACCTTGCGCCTGTGCTGTACCGGGAGGACCTCCAGATGTCGCCTAGGCCAAAGAAGGCTGCTCCTGCCCCATTCACTCTGACGCCAATGTCCCCGCCCGCCCCGCCGTCCGGCGCCACCATGCCCCCTAGGTATGTGAAGGTATCCGTCTGTACCAATTGCCTATTCCCTACCGACATGGGCTCAGGGTTGCTCACACCGAGCGCCATGACCTCAGACCTCTTTAAACTGATGCCCAATCCCACCCGCTGGCCAAACCCATTAAGTCCATCCGTCCTTTCCCGGATGTGTTGATGTGAATGTGCTAGTAGTGCAATGTCATCTGCATATTCCAGATCTTCCAACGTAGAAAATACTGTCCATCCCATTCCCCTTGGACTGCCCTCTGTTGTCTGGCGCATCACCCAGTCTATGACTTTTAAAAATAGAGTGGTTGACAAAAGGCATCCTTGTCGCACTCCCGTCTTCACCTCAAAGGCCAGGCCGCTCTGCCCAACACCGCACGCAAAGTTTGCATAGAGGCCTTCTACGATTGACACAATGCAGCTTGGAACTCCACAAGCCCTCAGCACTTTCCATAAACTGTCCCCATGCATGCCGTCAAAAGCCTTTTCAAAATCAACGAAATTAATGTAAAGCTGTCTTTGCCATTCCGAGCACTGCTCCACAATGTTCCCGAGAGTGAACATATGATCCACACATCTCCCGTTCCTTCCAAACCCTGCCTGCCCCTTCCCCAGCCCGTGATCCACTGCCCTTGAAACTCTCTGTATAACTATCCTGCCCAGTACCTTGCTGGGAACCGAGAGAAGAGCGACCCCTCTCCAACCATTGCAGTCCGCAAGATCTCCCCCCTGGGCAACCCGACAACCATTCCCCTGTTCCACTCCGATGGCGCCGCTCCCGCCCTCCAGACCCGTGCAAACAGTGGTTCCAATAGCTCCGCCGCCAGCTCAGGGCCCGTCCCAAACAGCTCTGCACTTAAGTTATCATGGCCCGGAGCCCTGTCGTTCCCCAACCCCTCGATTGCCGTGATGACCTCCTCCCCACGCGGAATGTCTGTATTCACATCCAGATCACTTTAAGCCTCAGGAACATTCAATTGTGTCTCTGGTGGTTCCTTGTTCAGAGTCCCTCTGAAATGATCCGCCCATCTTGTCTCCCGTCCCCCTGCCGTCGTGATGAGATTACCTTGCTTATCTCTTGCTAATGTAATATTGTTTGCACCTCATTTTCCACTGATGAATTTAGTCATTTTGTATACTGTGCCCCGTCCATCTCCCAGTGCCGCCTCCTCCGCCCGTCTCGCAAGATCGTCCAGGAAACTCCCTCTGTCGGCTCTGGTCTGGCGTTCAACCTCCCTGTCCAGCTGACCGCACTGTTCGCCACATAGTCGCCCCAACCCGGGGGACCTCGCCTCTGTCCTCCCTCTTTTCATTTCCTTTCTCATCGCCATGGTGTCCAAAGTTTCTGGTGCCATCCAGTCCCGCCCCCCCCCCCCCGGAATCCCAAGCATAATCCGCCGCCCTCTCTGTATATCGCTGAAATGGTGTTGAAACTCTGGTCTACATCACCAGTCAATGTCCTATCCTGACCCCCGGCAAACCGACATCGTTTCCCCATGTCGGCCGCAAAAGCTCCTCCGGCAAGGGAGTCCCTCAATTTGCTGATGTCAAACCTTTTCTGTATAGTTATAGTTGGTGCAGCCCTTCTTAGGCAATGCGTATTTGTTAGTTTGTGCCGGTTCAGAGCCTACTAATGACCTACTTACTTCTCAATCAGCTCACTGTTCAGCGTGCCCGTGTTCAGTGACCCAATGTTGACATGTCAGAAGGTTACCTGTTCTTTTCAGCTTTCTGTCCTTAAAAATCACACAACACAATGTATTCTCGTTCACTAAAAACGATTTTAATACACTGTTTTACTTATCACTGTTCTTTCTAGGTGTTCACATCCATTTGAAGTATACATGTCAAACTTAAAACTTTCTAGCTACAAAATCTAACACAACCAGCATGACGACCTTCCCGCTCCGCAAACCAAAAACTCTCTCTCTCTCTCCTCTGACATGACTCCCCTTTCTTTTTTCGTTCTGGTCTTAGCTATTTCGTTTCCCCACACCAGATTTGATGACGTCATTTCTTTACGACTAGTGCTAAAGTAGCTAGCTAGACTGTAATACAATATTCTACTTAATAGTAGCGCTTTCGCGCTTAAGTAGTAGGTGTAGGCCTACCTGTCTGTGATGAATTTACCATGATACAACGTTAAAATATCTCCAAATATAAAGATAAAATGTAGGGATAAAAATAATGCGTAAGATACTAGGAGACATGCTCGCCCATGCCCGCATTTCCTACCTCCAGTCAAACTAACTAGTTAGACGTGCAGTCGAAACGGAGATCAAGGAAAAAAAGGAAAAATATGACTGAACACGTGTTTGATTCTAGCAAGGCTAAAAAGACGCAATTGGTGGTAAAAGGAAAAAAATTCACGTCACTAGTTGACATAATGTAAGGAAATGGACAAAAAAGACCTTAGCTCTTATTCGCAACAGTCATTTCTTGGACGTTTTTCGACACTTGGTCCTTTTATTTGAATTCAGCGGCAAACGCCGTAGAGAAGGTTCTCGAACAAATTTCAAAAAAACTAAACATGAGAAAAATATGTTTTTTCTTAATAATAGAGTTAGGAATATAAAACCTAGCTAGTTTGATAGCCCATCTTAAGCAGAGAACTAATATACTTTAAATTATACAGACGGATAGATAACAAGGAAGATATTGACAAAAGACTGTATTGTTCATATCAAACTAGCGACTGTACTGTCCATACTGTTACTAAAGTTTCAAATTCTTTGAGACACGCAAATGCAAAAATCAAGCTGTAATGCAAGAGAGGGGGAAGGTGGAGAATTGTGGCTAAAAATAACTTAGGTGGCAGATTTGTGTAGGATATTGCATGTACAACCAAGTGTGTTTTTGTGAAAAAACAAGTAGAGACAGACGGACCAACAGACAATAATACACACTTGACTGAGATCTGACTGAATTTGACTTTTGGTTGTAGATTTGAAAAGTTAGGGGGGAAGTCGGTGATTAGGCAAATGTAATCATATTAGCGGGACAGAGATGCGCATTTTTGCCATTTCATACAATACTGTCCAGAGACACAGTCGGTTATTGCCTGTGGTGTTGTTCCTAGAAGATAGTACATACATTTAGAGGGACGCCATCATATAGCCAGAGAATTTTTCCCAGAGACATTAATATTATTAGACATTAATTATCTGTGTGTGTTTGTATATTTTACTACAACACATTACATTTCAGTACCCTAGACTATTTAACGTAGCTACATTCATAATAGTAAAAAAGAAATGTTTGAGGTCGTAAGTGGTAGTACGAAGGGCCTTCTGTAATTCACATATACATTTATCTCAGGAGCCTTCACAGCTGACCTCATACATCACACTAGGTAACATCACAACCATACAGTACCATCAAAAACCACTACACTGTCACAAGTTTGTCATAGGTCGTGCACTGGATTAGCCAGTGTTTGACATTTGAAATGATGTTATAGGAAGGAAGTGTAGATTTTTAAAGATAGTGTTTTGTAGAGAATATCTAATAATGATAATAAGTGGTAAGAAGAGAATTTTTAGATAATATCAGCTGGAGTTTAAATAACTGTAAGTACCGATAACTGGAGGGAAGAAGTGAGAAAGAGAGATAGTGGTTCTCAAGCCATTGATCTTAACCCGCTAAGGTGACTTGTGAATCGTAGACGGTTCTTAAGTCATTTTAAAGGAAATATTATTCTGGTGTGTTAACGCTATAGAATATGTAATGAATATGTATATCTTCATGCTGTTGGTGGAGCGGTTGTAGTGAAGTGATAATGTGTGATCCTGCGGACTGGCAGGCAATAAATAAATAGGGGTGATTTATATATCAAGCGCTCAGCTGTTGATGCCACGTGTAAGTAAACATATTGAGAACCAATGACTCGATACATAATTATAGATTTTGGAAAACTTAATGAGAAATGTTCACTGAATATTAAGAAAGATGATGTTGGTAATCTATATGAGATTTTGAGAATCACTGTACCTTTTGAGTTTTGAGTCGACACATTTTATGTAATAGTGAAAACAGTGATTCGCAAGGTTATTGTCTGGATAGAAACAAGAATATATAATTAGAGATAATTAAGAACAAGGATTCTCACATTGTATAGAATAGGACCAGATAAAATTTGAGTTAGAATGAAATGAAACTATACATAATATAGTTGGTTTTGTTAATAGGCATGCTTTAATATTCGTATATGCAACTTTTAATCTTAAAAAAACATTTTATTATTTACTAGATTGTAGTCAGTGATTAAGCTAATTATTGTTAGTGGTTTTAGAAAATGTTTGTCAGTGAAGTATGTATGTATGTATGTATGTATGTATGTATGTATGTATGTATGTATGTATGTATGTATGTATGTATGTATGTATGTATGTATGTATGTATGTATGTATGTATGTATCTATCTATCTATCTATCTATCTATCTATCTATCTATCTATCTATCTATCTATCTATCTATCTATCTATCTATCTATCTATCTATCTATCTATCTATCTATCTATCTATCTATCTATCTATCTATCTATCTATCTATCCATCCAACCATCCATCCATCCATCCATCCATCCATCCATCCATCCATCCATCCATCTATCTATCTATCTATCTATCTATCTATCTATCTATCTATCTATCTATCTATCTATCTATCTATCTATCTATCCATCCATCCATCCATTCATCCATCTATCTATCTATCTATCTATCTATCTATCTATCTATCTATCTATCTATCTATCTATCTATCTATCTATCTATCTATCTATCTATCTATCTATCTATCTATCTATCTATCTATCTATCTATCTATCTATCTATCTATCTATCTATCTATCTATCTATCTATCTATCTATCTATCTATCTATCTATCTATCTATCTGTCTGTCTGTCTGTCTGTCTGTCGGTCGGTCTGTCAGTCGATCGGTCTGTCTGTGTCTGTCTATCTGCATATCTCTCCGCCTGTCATCTTTAAATTAATAATTAAAATACTTGTGAGAATAAATGGATTCAGTATTAAAATAAAATAAAAAGGAAGGGCAGAACGTTAGTGGAATCTGCGCTCCGAGTTCTCAACCGTTTGACACACAAATTAATAGATTCATTTATTCGTTCGCTGCGTTCTTCTGTCTAAGATCTAATATAAGCTTTTCTAACGATCTTTCTATATAACTCTCTTTTTTATGTCTATCGGTGCGTTGAATGGTGACGTTTCATTGAGGGTTACTGACACCTTAATTTAACCAGTCTTGAACAAGACGAATTAAATTTGGATGATCATAGTAATAAATAAACCACGCAGTGATAGTAATAACTGTGAAGTTTATAGATTGAGGTGTGTTGTAGTCGTTTTGTTATGACTAGCTGGTGCTGATACGCGAATGTTAATAGGTTGAATGACTACAAGGCATCGGTAACATGAAAGGGCACGTCAACTGTGCCAATGTCAAATGAAGCATACTGGAACCCTTTGGCTTGATTATAAATCATGTCTCAATAGTTTATTTTGACAACAACGTGGACGTATACTACAAGACGTATATAGCAAACATACTCCGACATTGACAGTGGCATCTAGTATCAATCTATAATGTCAATCTATTATCAATATCCAATCAATAGTATTACTGGATCATTGGTTTTCCCTCTAAGTAGTGGATCCTCATGAAGGTATGACAAATAACAGTACATTATGGATAAGCATCATTAGAAATCATAAGACGACTTGATTGACCTCCAAAACTTGCCGTAATCCGTTGGACGGCGAGGATATTCTTTA
Organism: Oreohelix idahoensis; assembly: GCA_024509875.1. Classification (NCBI taxonomy): domain Eukaryota; kingdom Metazoa; phylum Mollusca; class Gastropoda; order Stylommatophora; family Oreohelicidae; genus Oreohelix; species Oreohelix idahoensis. Next base: position 84,511 of record JAMPIV010007213.1, on the reverse strand, counting down.
TATTCTGTTACGTTCGTAATTCAACTCCTTTTACCGAAACGTAATCAAAACTGCCGGATCGTATTTCATAGAATTAACTTCAATTCATTCTTGAACCAGACTAGTTCTCACTAGCAGCGGGTCATCCATCCACTCTGAAGCGCTGACTAGATAAAACTGGCAAAACATAAATACACCTATCATTTTATAGAGAGACTTACTTTTGAATCTACACTGCAATAACTTCCACTTGGAAGGCAGTACATCATAATCATCGACGTATACCCACGATATGGGGCTCTTGAAACCAGACTAACGTCTGACTGGAATCACCGGCATTTTGTCTCTCAGATCACTGCGTCATCCAGTGTTAAGCAACAAAACACAAAATACCTACGCACAAATATATGCGCTTCCGTGCGCGATGAATTTAATTACAAATATATTCTTACCACATTTGTTGATGCGTACCCTCTTAACAGAAGTATGACCCGTGTCTACTTTAATACTGTTAAGTCCCCCAAAAAGGACGTAACAAGGTGATTGTAGTTTTATTGATAAATGTCATAGATTAAACATTAATATTTGTGTTGAGAGTCATTAGATGCAATTTATGGGAACCGCATTGCGTCTAAGTCTATTGTGATCTATGCCACGTAGAAACCGCTAGAATGATGAGTGAGCATACGCCTCCAACACAATTAGAACAAGTACTCATGTTCCGTGCCATCAACTCATGGTCTTTCCATGTCTCATCATCCCTTTCATATCTATCTCCAGTACTCTTCTCCATGTGGTTTGTGGTCTCCTTCTACCTGTCTTTCCCTGAGTATTCCAGAATAAGAACTACCTTGTAATGCTGTCATCAAGTTTCCACCATAATGTGAATGTTCTTCGTTATCACTTTGTGATACCATACTTGTCTGGTGAAACAATAGATATAGTTACTAGTATATTTGTTATTTAAATGAAAGCTCATATCATTGTAAATTAGATTACACCGACGAGGAATTTTTTAAGCAGATAAACATTTGTTAGTGGGTTATTGTTCTATCCTGGCTGCTTCTGGTTTATCCTGTTCTTTCTCATCCAGTCTATTATCGATCTAGATCAAATCGTACTTTATTTCTACTCACTCTTCAGTTTATTCATTCCTGCATTACCAACATCATCATCGTATAGATGTTATAGTTGTCATGATCGTTAACATCTTATGATAATAATACTGTCACCATCACCATCATACTCATCAGTCATCTCCAACATCATTGAAATATCATCATTATCATCGTCACAAACATCATCATAATTATTATGATAGACCTATTATATTTTCTTTCAGGAACAAACACTGAAAGGTGTAACGCTAATAACCAGGTTCAATAGAATCTAAATACTGACGACCCATTTGCATTTTACTGAACAACATGGCACATAGCCAGTACACCGGAGACAGAATTATGTGCCTGTCTACTCTAGAAGTGTGAAATAAGTTTGCAATATTATAAATCACTTTAAAAAAGCTAACCACTTGTGCTATTTCTTGAGGTTAATCGTTTTGTTTGAATGTTGCTGCTTATATTGTTGTGTTTTTCAAGGTTAAAGGTGACGATAACAATGATGGTACTGATGATGATAATACATTGTAACTGTGGCAGAGATTATGTTATCGATTTCTATATCTTTCTCTTTGTCTTTATTTTCTTCTTCTGTTACGTCTCGATCCCACGCCTGTCGGGATTTAACTCTCGAATTCGAACCTTTGTCATTTTCCTTTCTAAATTAGCAAGCATTTAATTCTTCTTCTTCTTCTTCTTCCGTCCTTAGCCACGGACCGACAAAGCAGTTCGTGGCCAATACGCCTAGTGGCGTCTTAGGGCAACAAGAAATTAATTGTTGTTCCGTTACGCCTAGTGGCGTTTATTGGTACAACAAAAAATCAAATGTTGTTTCCGTAATCAGAGCGGCTGGCAAGCGGGTGATCAGCCCGCTGTGAAAGCATTTAATTGCTGGTCGCTAATTCTCTCTGATGTAGGTTTTACGAGCGAATTGGTCCAGCTCACCTGTAATTATCACGGCCGCGATCATAAAAATCGTTGTAACAGGGATCAGGGTGAGAGATCTGGAAACCAAAGGGCAGACTATCGTCTATCACTTGTTCCCCGATTGGTTCGACTGTGAGTAATTAATTCTCGGGGAAAGATTTGAGATGAAAGACATTTGATCGCTGGAAACGGCCATTGAATTAGAATATGTAAATCTGGGCGTAGGTGCTAAAAGCGTTAAGTCGGGCATATTCTGGTCCAATAAATAGTTTAGTATTCTTTGTCAGTTTCAGATATATATATACTCTGGAAGTTTAGACTTCATTCATACTCCTTGCGAGACAGAGGAGAGGGCAGATGCAGGCGTCCCTGGCCTAGAAGATGTAGATCCAGAGGATGAGGAAACGATGAGATTGCTACACCACCTGGAGAAGATGAGGGGATGGTTGGAAAGAAGAGAGAAAAGGGAAGCTGCAAACGTCCACGGCCTAGACCCTGAGCGTGAGAGGGTGAAGAGACTGATACAGGGGATAGAACAGACGCTGGAAAGGAAAGAGAAAGGAAAACAGGAGCTTAGATCCATGTTGCCTCCACCACACGTACCCGACTCTTCTGCAGAGGCCCGGTCTGGCACAGAGAAGCTGCGCCAAACACCAATGACACCACCACACGATGCCGAGAGGTCACCTGCAAACACTGTGGACGAGACAACTCTTCAACTCGGACCAGCTCAGGAGGTGGACAAAAGTGCAGAACAACGGGACGTCACCTCGCGGCCAGCTGCTGATGAGGGGACGGCATCATCTGAACTAGACGAATTAGACCCAGAAGATATCGCAGAGACCGCTATGAACAAACTATACAGAATGCGTGAAGACAGAGACGAGTTCCTTAGTCTCACTCCAACATTGAAAGAAGCACTATTTGAGGTGGCTCCAGTGTCAGACATCGAGATACGCCGGAATTCAACAGAGAATAGCCAAGTCCCCCGTGGTGATCAAGAGAAGCAAAATCATGAGCAGACAGAAGGGAGATGTCGCCCAGGCGAACTACGAAAAAGCAATCACAAAGAACAGGATCAAGAGCGCAAAATAAAAATTACGCAGTTGTCCGAAGGAGAAGCCACACTCAGGGCACTCCCGGACGACAAAGTAATCAATATCCTGGAGAAAGTAGTAGGCAAAAGAGGCATAATAAGTATCAGAAGGCACCAACAGGGAGTGATACTTGCCCTGAATGATACAGAAAAGACTAAATCGCTGATGACTGCTCTGACATCCGGGCCTAAAGAATATCAACTACCACACCGGATCAAAATCCAAGCAGAAATCTACAATGAAACCAAGAGAGTAGTCATCAAACGGATTCACACAATGTGGTGAAGTGGGATGTTATAAATATTTATAGGGGACTTAGTGTACTGACTGAGATCAGCTGTGAAGGTATATATATCTAATAAGAGTAGTGTATTATATATAACCTTACTTGCTGCCACATATGTATACCTCAGTCAGAATTATTCTGGAATAGTGTGATGACTACGTTATATGTCTAGGGTATGTGTATGATGAAGTGTAAGTCATAACAACAACAGACAGATAAACAATTTAATTTATTCCACCACACTTGACAACACTGTGACACTCACATACATAAAACACTCTATGAGGATATCTTAAAGGAGTCACTAATCACTTTTCAAATAACAATATGTATTCAGTGCTGTCATGAATGAATATGTGTCCTGATTCAAATACAAATGGAACCAGGAATCACAATCAATTTTAATTACAAGTTATATGTACAGAATTTATCAATATGAATCTTGTAGTGACATATATTTTTAATAGTATCCTATGTGTGTCAGTTGTGTAGTAGTAATATAAGGTAATACTGGTTTTGTTTTGTTCAAGCTCTGTTGGTATTTGTCATCATGACTTCAATAGTTTGTCTTTATTGGAACTAGTATTGGAGATGTTCTCAGTTCCTGATATTAAAACAATTAAATTCCCCTCTTTATTGTATTTTACACTGTCATTTTAAGATGGGGGTACATAATGTTGAGCTCCATGGCCACACTCTCTTATCTTGAGTGATGACTGCAGAAAAAGGCTCCTCTGCTCGATGAGTTCTGGAGCCACCCCACTGGTTGCTATATGGACCAAGGAGTATGCTGTCCACCTCTGGCTTCAGCAAAGCTCTGACCAGGTGCTGCTCAATAACGTTAAGACCACAGTCCCACAATTCATAGAATAATAAACAGTTTCGTTGACTGGCAATGGATATAGCACAACTCCGATCTGCCGATGTTCCAGGCTTTATTTTATATAAAATATACACTGGTGCTCAACGTACTGCTTCTTAGTAGGTTTATTACAAGCTGTGGCAATGAACAGACGCTCTGAATCAAGTATATTTGCAGCTCTACCCAATGAAACCACGTCTCCACATCTTTTCAAAAAAGTACCCCTTCTATTCGTTTCCCATAACAACGCAATATAGTATTTATAGCCCGACCAATCGTGTTTAGTCTTATATTTGTTGCGCTCCAATCAATTAGGAGTTAACATGGTAGGCTATTTCCGTAACGTAAGGTTTTTTCAAACACGTTATAAAAAAATTTTATGAGCAGAAATGATTTCATGCTTTCAGGCATCCCCACTATTTTATTTTGGTTATAATTTATTAATTCCTAGACTATTTGCGTAACGTTTTACATATTCTTTGTCAGCAAGCCCTAAGGAACCCAAATATACAAATTTAAAAGAGCTAAGTGGCTGCGTTCAAAATATGCAATTTCTTCTACCTCCTGTTTCGAAGATGTGCTGTCTGGGTACTGTAATGTTTTCAAACGTAAACCCATCTAATGTTATCTTTTCTAATAAGCGTTTTTCAGGATTTTAAAACCTAACTCTGGGAAGGTTAGTGTTTTTATCACTGTCCGTCTGAAAAAAAGTTAGTGCATGTGGCCTTACACGCGTGATAGTAGTAATTGTGTATCGCGCGACGCGAGTTTAGTGTTGCATGTGTCCTTGCTTTCATTCGCCCCTCTCTCTTTCTATTTGAGTCCATCTGTTCGTTCGTTTTGGTAACGTAGTATAATTAATGTTAGGATTAATTTAGGTCATTACGCAGTGTGCCTCTCAATGTTTTTCTTAGAAATGCAATACCCGTTTTAATGTGTTGTGGAAACGCTTGTATTTATGCAGTGGCTTATATTTAACGTGGAAACGTTACAATTTGCAGACGAAGCATAAAACAAAGGGGATTTCGAGTACTGTCATTGTGACAGCACTGTTCTTTACCATTGCTCTTTTCTTTATTAGAACTTATTTGTTAGGCTTTATATTTACCTGATAATTTATATATGTGGATTAGAATATTTCACGACACCTCCCCTCTTAAAACAGACATCCCATGTCAGTCCTTTATTCTATATACACATAGATAAATGTAAGTCAACTTGACTTTACTCTGCTGTGGTGCTATCATGGTTTTATGTAGTTGGGTCCATTCAGAGTAGGCACTACTCATGAAATCTGCCTCAGACTTCTACAACCAATAATATATTTCGGTTATGTTACTGAACAGCCGCAAGTGTGAGTGCTTGTCTTAATGCTGCTTTGCAACCCGTATTCACCATTTCTCTTCTCTGAGTCTGCGCAATGACATGTCCAGAGAACATTATATTTCCCTCAAAATGTACGTTATGAGGAGATAACATATACCTGGTGATAGCAGAGTTTTCGTAGTGGGTCCCATAATCTTCTTATTATCCTGTATGAAACATTCGGAATATCCTCAATCAAAGAGGCAACTCAGGGATTCATTACGTTCCTCCGAAATGTTTACATCCAACAATTTTTTTCATCATTCTAGAGAAGACACTAGGCGCATTCTTCAATCCAAATGGCAATCTATTAAACTCATAGTGTCCTTCTGAGGTACTAAAAGCTAGGTATGGTCTAACCTCAGGCTTTACTGGAATCTGATAGTATCCTTTACTCAGATCCACTTTTGAGAAATATTTAGCTTTATTTAGTCTGGCAAACAGCTGATTTGTATCCGGCAATGGATCTACCTGTCCTTCTGTAATAGCATTCAGTCTCCTGTAATCTATACAGAGTCTATGTTCTCCAGAGGGCTTCCTTAAGAGTACAACACCGGAACTATACGAAGATTCACTGTGCGAAATAATTCCTTCCTTCAACAGATAGTCTATCTCTTCCTTCAAAGCTTTCTCCTTAGCAAACGGAATCGAATATGGTTTCATACAGACAGGTGTGGGGTCTATCAGTTTCATATCATATTCCAATAGGTTTGTATGCCCTGGTCGGTCTGTTAACACCTCTGCATGATTATTTAGAACCTGTTGCACTCTCTCTTTCTGAGTTTTCGTTAAATGTGTACTGATTTTCACCTGTGCTGCTGTCTCACAGGGGTGTAATGGATATTCAAATGATGAAAGTGGTTCCTTTTTTCATCTCCATGGCGATGGACAAGGTCAACAAGTGTGTCTCTTCCTGATGTTCTCTTTCCAAATATTTCTTCAGGAGATTCACATGATAGATTTTTTCTTTCCCTTTCTTATCTATCTTATAATTTGTTCTAGACACCTTCTCTAGAACTGTATATGGACCCTGCCATCCAATTTGTAACTTATTCTGACTCCCGGGGAGAAGAAGCAGTACCTTCTCTCCCACAGCCAAATCTCTGTCTTTCGCCTTCCTGTTATAATAGGCAGCATGTTTCTTCCTGGCTTGTTTCAAATTTTCATTGGCAAGTTTCCAGCCAGTTTTTAAACGAGTGGTCAGCTCATTCACATATTGGTATGAAGATGTAATGTTTTCCTCTGCCTTTTCATCAGTCCACGTTCTTAACAAAGCTACATATGGACCTTTAATTTTGTGGACCTCGTTGTCCATGCACCGGTATGGTCTCTTCCACTCGAAGCTCTATAGTGATGATTTTTCTTCCCAGAATTATCATGCACAAAACGACCGCTACCAATTTTTCTTTTGGGGCTTTCTCCCCACTTACAATTCTTGATGAGAGATTTCCTCTCTACATCCTCTTCCTCCAGTTTGTTTAAGTCCGATTGAGGGATTGTCGGCTTATCCTGGGGTAAGACATCTTTTTGCACTCTCCGCATAGTGGCCATTGTAAAACAGTTAAGTGAAGCTTGTCCGTGAAAAGGGGCTTCCCATTTCATTTGGTCCACTTTATCAAATTTATTTTTCTTTTTATTATCAGGCCTAATTTTGCCCCGTGGCGTGTCCAGGTCCTGATCCATGTTCCCACTTGTGGGTGTTCCCTCATGTGCTATGCTACACCTTTCTACAAAATTCTCAATGTCCCATCTTGCTTTGGGCCAATAATAATTGTGAGCCACCGTTTGAATGATGGTACCTATTTTCTTATGGTCCCCATCTGGTTTCACATGTAGGCTCCTTATTAAGTCTGCCCTATATCTTTTAGGAAGTACCAGCTGTCCCTGACCTTTGGATCTAGCTCCAGTCTTCCTATACATCAACTTGTTTTTCATGTAAAAATCTCCCTTGCCTGGAGTTGTATGACAAGTTGACAATTTCCGGAAACAAGGCTTGAGTGTTTTATCCCCAGCCTGTGCCTTCCTCATCTCATCTGGAGTGGTATCTAACATAATATCCTCCTCCTGTCTTGAGGTCGACCTGACCTGAAGGGTTGCCATATACACAGGTTTCCTTCTGCAACGGTCAGTGTCATGATTGTCCATCTGACAATTCTTACACCACCTTTTTCCTTGGTTGAAAGATTTTCTTTCATCATATTTCCTTTCATCGAATTGTGGGAATTTATTTTTATTTTCATACCGTGGCCTATCAAATTGGTGCTTACCTTTATTTTGATCCCTAGGATCAAATTTATTAAAGTTCTGTGGTGCCGTAAAGTTATCCACTTGTTTCTTTTTATTACCTGTTACCTCTGCTTGAGCTGCTTGATACCTTTCAGCAACATTTAGCAACTCACCCAGCCTCTCTGCACCATGTTCCATGAGAAACTTTCTCAGGTCTGGAGCCATGGACTCTCTTAATTGCTCTATAAGGACCATTTCCTTAAGATCTTGGGTTTTCCCCAGAGAAGTCCATTTCTCCAAGTATGTCTCTATTCGTGCCGAGAACTGGTGATAGGTTTCACCTGACAGTAGTTTAGCATTCCTAAATTTTTTCCTATAAAATTCTGCATTCTTTTCATATCTTAACAAAAGAGCCTGCTTTAGCATGTCATAATTTTCATGATCACCTCTGCTCATTTTTGCAAAAACTTCATAAGCTGCCCCACGAAGTCCCTGAGATAACTTTAAGCTCCACCTTTCTCTCTCTAACCCATATGTGGTAGCTAATAGTTCATACCTATTTAGATAGCTCTCTATATCATCGTCTTTCTCAACAAAATGATCTAAATGAAAATTCATAGCTGAGGTTGAGGCTCCCTGACTAACCGTAGCATCAGAGGCAAAGGGACTGGCACCATTTTCAGGCGCATGGCCTTGAAACTCAAACTCCCTTAGTCGTAACTCATGTTCCCTTTGTAATCTATTATCTTCTGCTTCCCTTTCTGCAGCTAATCTCTTGTCTTCCCTTTCTGCAGCTAATTTCTTCTCTTCCCTTTCTGCAGCTAATTTCTTCTCTTTCCTTTCTGCAGGTTTCTTCTTTCCTCAGCTTCCAATGCTTTTGCCTCTTTGTCAGCATCAATCTGCAACCTCTTAATTTCTTTTTCAGCCTCTAATTTTCTTTCGGCCTCTTTTTCTAATCTTCTTTCTTCCCGTTCAATAAATTTGTCACATTCAGTAGTGACATAGGCAACCATAACTTGCCCATCTAATCCTAACTCTTTTGCAGTCTGAACAGCAGCAGATCGAAACTTGGCTAGGTCCGCCATTGTCTATCAGGTAAGTTTATAAAATGTATAACTAACAATTCAATCTCTAAATATATATCTAATGGACAACACAGGCACCGAGAGCTCAACCTTATTTAATTCCACCCAAGGATACCTTTTAATTCTTATATTCCCTGAAGTGAATTACCCCCAATATTTTTAATAGGGAAAGATTCAAAATCCCGGACGAGCCCCCAATATATGTGGTGAAGTGGGATGTTATAAATATTTATAGGGGACTTAGTGTACTGACTGAGATCAGCTGTGAAGGTATATATATCTAATAAGAGTAGTGTATTATATATAACCTTACTTGCTGCCACATATGTATACCTCAGTCAGAATTATTCTGGAATAGTGTGATGACTACGTTATATGTCTAGGGTATGTGTATGATGAAGTGTAAGTCATAACAACAACAGACAGATAAACAATTTAATTTATTCCACCACACTTGACAACACTGTGACACTCACATACATAAAACACTCTATGAGGATATCTTAAAGGAGTCACTGATAACTTTTCAAATAACAATATGTATTCAGTGCTGTCATGAATGAATATGTGTCCTGATTCAAATACAAATGGAACCAGGAATCACAATCAATTTTAATTACAAGTTATATGTACAGAATTTATCAATATGAATCTTGTAGTGACATATATTTTTAATAGTATCCTATGTGTGTCAGTTGTGTAGTAGTAATATAAGGTAATACTGGTTTTGTTTTGTTCAAGCTCTGTTGGTATTTGTCATCATGACTTCAATAGTTTGTCTTTATTGGAACTAGTATTGGAGATGTTCTCAGTTCCTGATATTAAAACAATTAAATTCCCCTCTTAATTGTATTTTACACTGTCATTTTAAGATGGGGGTACATAATGTTGAGCTCCATGGCCACACTCTCTTATCTTGAGTGATGACTGCAGAAAAAGGCTCCTCTGCTCGATGAGTTCTGGAGCCACCCCACTGGTTGCTATATGGACCAAGGAGTATGCTGTCCACCTCTGGCTTCAGCAAAGCTCTGACCAGGTGCTGCTCAATAACGTTAAGACCACAGTCCCACAATTCATAGAATAATAAACAGTTTCGTTGACTGGCAATGGATATAGCACAACTCCGATCTGCCGATGTTCCAGGCTTTATTTTATATAAAATATACACTGGTGCTCAACGTACTGCTTCTTAGTAGGTTTATTACAAGATGTGGCAATGAACAGACGCTCTGAATCAAGTATATTCGCAGCTCTACCCAATGAAACCACGTCTCCACATCTTTTCAAAAAATTACCCCTTCTATTCGTTTCCCATAACAACGCAATATAGTATTTATAGCCCGACCAATCGTGTTTAGTCTTATATTTGTTGCGCTCCAATCAATTAGGAGTTAACATGGTAGGCTATTTCCGTAACGTAAGGTTTTTTCAAACACGTTATAAAAAAATTTTATGAGCAGAAATGATTTCATGCTGTCAGGCATCCCCACTATTTTATTTTGGTTATAATTTATTAATTCCTAGACTATTTGCGTAACGTTTTACATATTCTTTGTCAGCAAGCCCTAAGGAACCCAAATATACAAATTTAAAAGAGCTAAGTGGCTGCGTTCAAAATATGCAATTTCTTCTACCTCCTGTTTCGAAGATGTGCTGTCTGGGTACTGTAATGTTTTCAAACGTAAACCCATCTAATGTTATCTTTTCTAATAAGCGTTTTTCAGGATTTTAAAACCTAACTCTGGGAAGGTTAGTGTTTTTATCACTGTCCGTCTGAAAAAAAGTTAGTGCATGTGGCCTTACACGCGTGATAGTAGTAATTGTGTATCGCACGACGCGAGTTTAGTGTTGCATGTGTCCTTGCTTTCATTCGCCCCTCTCTCTTTCTATTTGAGTCCATCTGTTCGTTCGTTTTGGTAACGTAGTATAATTAATGTTAGGATTAATTTAGGTCATTACGCAGTGTGCCTCTCAATGTTTTTCTTAGAAATGCAATACCCGTTTTAATGTGTTGTGGAAACGCTTGTATTTATGCAGTGGCTTATATTTAACGTGGAAACGTTACAATTTGCAGACGAAGCATAAAACAAAGGGGATTTCGAGTACTGTCATTGTGACAGCACTGTTCTTTACCATTGCTCTTTTCTTTATTAGAATTTATTTGTTAGGCTTTATATTTACCTGATAATTTATATATGTGGATTAGAATATTTCACGACACACACGCAGAAAGGCTTAAGTCCTGGAACAAAGAAGACACCAGACTGATAATAGTGACTCTACAAGGGAAAACAGTCCCGGAAAACATCACTATCCAGAATAGACCTCGAAGAACACATGCCTACATCCCACCAGTGATGCAGTGTTCAAAGTGCCAGGGGTTTTCTCACACAAAGAACACGTGCAGAAAAGAGACGGTCTGCAGATACTGTGCGGGCAGCCACGAATACAAAGACTGCCCAAAGGCAAAACAAGACCGCGACTACAAAGCACCAAATAACAATAGAAAATGTTCCAACTGCCTCGGAAAGCACGGAGCACGATACAGAGGGTGTCCCGAATACTAACAAACAAGGCAAATAATTACAGTTGCCATTGGAAAGGGAATATCGTACCAAGAGGCAAAAAACACACTGATTTCAAGTACTCAAGGTAATAGGCGCCAAGACAGCCTAACAGAACAGGTCAGACAGCTCACTACTGAGGTGAAAGATCTAAAACAGCAACTGCGAAAGGAGAGAGAAAACCGGCACCCACACAAAGACAGAACATCAACGGCCAGATGTGAAGAAATCCCTGATAGCTCGGAAAGCGCGAAACAACAACAATTCATGAACGACATGAAAACAATACAACAAGACATGAAAAGAATTCAACAGCAGGTAGAAGAAGATATCAAGAAGCTGATAGAACTGAAAGAAGGAAACGAAGAGGTACTGAAGAGAATAGAAGCAGAAAGAATGACCATTGAAGAAATAACATCAAACACAAAAGATATTAAAACGAACGACCAACCAGACGAAGAAGTCATCGAGGAAACGCTGGAAAAGCTACTCCCAACAATTATAGAAAAAGCGCTATCTAAGATACAAGAGCAAAGGAAGACACAAGAAACAGAAACAAGGAGGGCAAAAGCACACAAAACCACACAAGCCAGATAGTGAGGCAGGACATAGAAAACACTATAAGCGGCACGGCACCACAACCGGACAAACAAAGAGGAATCCAGACAGCCAGCTAGTGGTCCTTTTCAGGACCAGTCCTTTTCAGGACTAGGAAAATAATACCAGAGAAGATATCAACACACTATATAGCCCAATATAACCGTTTGTAACCCTTCATTGGGTTTTGGTTGAACAGGGTATTACAGCAAAATAACAGACGGAACTAACTAACTAACTAACTTCATTCATTCAGAGAAGAATTAAAGATACCATCAAACAAAAAATTGTGGCGTCTCCGCCTCGGTGCAGCATACTTTATGATAGAAGAACTACACTGCCAAGAATGTCAGGAAGAGAATGACATAGACCACTACCTGATCCACTGTAGAAAGTATGAACAACAAAGGCTTGAATTAAAAACTTACTATAGAAATCACAATATAGACTTGATAGGTGATAAGGTTTTAAGTATAGATGCCCCAAGAGATGCCCAATCAATACATAAAAGATATATACATAAAACAAAGGAAAACATATAAGGCTAGTAACCAAAAAAAAAAATATATATATATATATATAAACACAAAATAAAAAGAAAAAAACAACTTACTAACTACTCATAGGACAAGGAAGACAACAAGGTATTAAATAAATAAAAAACAACTCAAAAAGAACAAATACTAATACAAAGTAAAACCAAGTGTAAAGGACAATTGTTATCAAGAAACAATACAATAGAGAAAATAAAATGAACAAATACTAATATAAATTGAAATCAGCAACTGCTAAAGACAATAGGTATTTAAATTGAATACAAAATTAACAAATAAAATGACACTAAATACTTCAATTATAACCAAATTTCAGGTTGAACAGGGTAGACCAAGATGGAACGAGAAGAGGCAATAACGGTCAGCTGTTAAGTGCCCGCCCTCCACCCATCACCTCATCAAAACAACAACAACAACTTCATTCATTCAGTACTCCTAAGTTGCAGTAGACAGATCGCTTCGTTCTAGAATACCTGTATAGTGATAGTTCTGAGTTCCTCGACTTTTAGCCGAGTTCTAGAATACCTATATATAAATAAAACTCGCAGTTTCGGGGTGAAAGCCTGTAGTTCTGTTTGAAGTATCTGGGTCCTACCTTAAACCTACCAGGGGTTTTTCTGTTTATGTCTAGCAGAGAATAACTAGACGAAAGAACAATTTCTAAACTTTATATTGTAACTGGCATATAGTTCCAGAGTTTATTTCCATAATCAAAGTTTTACTGTCGGCCCGTGGTGGCGAATTAATCTAACATTTGACATAATCAAACTTGTGACATTACCTAAATAACAACCACTGCGTTGTGAGGAAGATAGATCCTGAAGAGAGTTATTTACCTGACCCTCGATGTAACTATCGATGTATTTCAAGCTACTGTACCCTTGTGAACATTAGATCGCTTACTTAGTTTTACTACCTGGACAAACTTAGAAGAGACAGTTAACAGCCTCCTACGTACCATTGTGAAGAAAGATTTGAATTCATTATCCTTGGAGAGATCTGGGGCTTGATTCGCCAAAACACAACTTTGGATGGGCAGGGTGCCCATCAATAATTGTTCCAGAAGGTGGTGAACGTAACTTGTAGGTAATCGTGACTGTGTTTTCTTTTGGTGATCACCAGTGTGTCAGAGTGAGAAAAAGGCAGGGATGATATACTTCTGCTATTGTATAACCAATATGCTCATTTGAAGTTTTTCTTCCTAAAGATTACATATACTATTTGTTTCGGAGTAGATTACTGCATAACCTATGTTAATTACTGTAGAGGCAAATCTTTGACCATAGTGTATAAATCTGTGATTCTTTGGGTCTAATAACTTCTCTTATAACGGGATCTTGGCTACACCGAGGGGGGAAAGGATTACACCTATGGGTCAAATCTGTTATTTGATGCATTAACCTATGTTTACATTTGTGTATTAATTTGATAATCTAAATTTATTGACTGTGTTGTGAAATTCTTTATGATAAATAAAATTTACTTAAACTTATTTAAGTGTGTCGGTCAGCTTGTTCCAAACATATATTCATATTCCATAGATATAGTTTCACGTTTGTACGTTTACCTGTCGTCACTTATGAGTGCGTGTCTGTGAGTGGTTGATATAGAGTATATTTATATAACTGAGTAATCTGTCTGACTAATACTTTTTCTTTTGTAGAGATAGGCTGAGCGAGAGATTTTTTTCTCGAGTCTCAGGGACAGATTCTTACGTATTTTTCCACCATCTCACTCATGTAAAGCTATTTCTTATATTATCTTTCACTGTGTCACTTCATGTTCTAGTCTATTCAGAAGGGACCAGTCTGAGTCTTAATTCACCTATCTAAAATCTACAACAAATGTGGGCTTGTCCGACGGATTTTTGAACTTAGAATAAGAAGACGAGACGACAAATAGTGCTTGTGTTTCCGGGAATTGAACTCCTATCCTGAGCAAGTACGACAAATATCAGCTCGTCTACAGGAGTAATTTTCTTTATTCTGTAATAGAGTAAGATAGTAATGTTTCGTGAGTTTTAATATCTTTAAAAATAATTATCCCCCTAAACTAACGATCTGTTTATGGGCTTGCTAACCCCACTAATAATATCTATTGATGTTTCCACAGTATTGTTAGATTATATACAATTGGATTTACAGGTTGATTTTTTAAGAGTATGTTATGTATTGATTTTTAAAACTTAACCGCTGGTAGAGTTTGTAGTTGTGTGACAATCACAGGGTGTTGAAGAAGTAGGTGTTTGAACTAAGTTAAGGAGCGCGTTCGGACTATTTCGTCCTGTTAATTGCCTCCCTTACCCTAACTGACTTCGGGGCTGAACTTGATAGTGGAGGAAAAAAAATAAAGGGATTTTTATTCTCCTTACACTTTTGACTATAATTGTTTTGTTTCCACTGTAGCACCTTATTTTTTTTAGTGATGAATCTTAACTACCATTTATTTGGCATAGTCGTTTGCATTTAGAGCCTTTAGAGCCATAAATAGCAGCGATGGTTAGATACTAATATTATAGGAGGAGGTATCCCAGTTAAATAATATATCATCTTTTTTGCTTTGGTATTTTCTCGTAAGTGGTAGGAACCATTGTATCCTTTTTTTCTTTTCTTTCTGGAGCAGTCTCAGTCACTTATTT
The DNA here is from genome assembly GCA_024509875.1 of Oreohelix idahoensis. Classification (NCBI taxonomy): domain Eukaryota; kingdom Metazoa; phylum Mollusca; class Gastropoda; order Stylommatophora; family Oreohelicidae; genus Oreohelix; species Oreohelix idahoensis. Next base: position 69,213 of record JAMPIV010007213.1, on the reverse strand, counting down.
ATTATGGCCGAGAGAGCAAAGCTTAGGCAGATGCTCAGACAGGAAGCAATGGAAGAGAGACTGGACGGAGACGAAGCGAAAGCTTTTGTCAGGGACGAACTTGACAGGTTTGATGCGGAGCAGAAGGAAAAAGCAGCCGAAGCTAGAGAGCAGAAGAAGATGGATGAGGAAATGGAAATCCGCAGGGAGAGACAGCAGGAGAAGGAGAGGGAGGAAAGAGAGAAGGAGAGACTGCATGAGTTGGCTCTTCCAACTCTAGAAGTTTAAAGTCGTGGGGCTGCTTCTACCTCCAGCAATGGAGAGTCTTCTCGTTCTTCTTTATCTGATCCTTCTAACACTCATTCTCCTCATCTCACTGCTATGTCTTTTGCGCTTTAATCTTTTCCATGTCCTAAAGAGAAGATTGACATGTGGCTACACAAATTTCAGTAAATGGCAATTCTGTACGGTTTAGAGAGGTCGCGTTGGTGTATGAAGCTTTCGCAGGCTTTAAACAGTACTGCTTATGAAGTATACTCAAAGCTGGAAAGCAGCCAACAAGACAATTACAACTTGTTGAAGAAAGCTTTACTTGAGCGCTTCGAAATGAATGCGCGAAACTTTATGCAACTGTTTCGTAACAGCAGGAAGGAGAACTCTGAAAATTTTCAGCAGTTCTCGTCTCGTCTAAAGGGATATTTGACAAAGTGTCTGGAGCTTTCACAGCTCGCCTCTACCTATGAAGGTCTTGAGGAGTTCGTTATATGCCAACAGAGAAAGAACACTTTGTCTAGTGACACCCGGAGATTTCTAGCTGAGCAGGGTGCAGAAAAGCTTGAAGACATCTTGGAAAAGTCTGAGCGATATCATAATGCGCTGGCCGAACTGCCGGCCACAAAACGTAAACCGACAGAAGAGCCTTTTCGAAAGAATAACCTAGATCAATCTTCCCATCCTTCTAACCAAAATAACCACAAAGAAACTGGACCCCAAAACCCCCCTCCTCAAAAGTCTAAGTTCTACAAAAACAAGTACCCCACCAACAATAAACAGCCTGATAAACCCAACCGCCCTACATGTGGCAGCGCAGCCAGAAAGGACAGGGTGGTAAAGGGAAGACCCCTGAGCACGGGACATATGATTTGAGCGAGCACACCGAGCCCAAACGCATCGGATGCTTGATAACAGCCTCGCAAGGTGGAATTAATATCAGTGATTCTCAACCTGAGGGAGAGAGACCCTCAACACGAGGTACTGTTATTTTGAACGGTTCTTCAATTTTTTGTTTTTTTTGACACGGGGCTTTCTTATGATTGCATTGTCGCCAGACACCTGGTAAAACCCGATCAAGAGACAGACGAGACCGTCCAACTTTGTGGAGTTTCTAAGATTGATGCACTTACAGCGCTAACCATCGCATTGGTGGAGATACGCTCTGATTTTGTCAGAGGTGTGATCAAAGCGGCTGTTATGGATGACCCGATCTACCCAGTCATACTTGGCGGTAGATATGTGTTTATTGGGAAACCGGAAGAGCCAATTGTGGCAGCAGTAACTACAAGAGAGCAAACCAAGAAGGAACGGGAGTCTGCGCCAAATTTGTTACCTATGGAACTTAAAGAGGCGCAACAAAAGGACCCTACCTTGGCACCCTGCTTTAGGAAACTGCCCATGGCTAAGGAACCCATGCAGCACGGGGACATTTTTTTCTAAGGATGACGTACTTTATCGTAGAACCGGCAAGCCTGACCAAGATTACAACCAGCTCCTAGTACCGAAACAGTACAGAAGCCAAATTCTAGATAAGGGGCACTCTCTTCCCTTTAGCGGACATATGGGACAGAACGCCACTAATCAACGGATAACTACTCATTATTGGTGGCCAGAAATAAATACTGATATTATCAGGTATGTGAAATCTTGTGCCCAGTACCAACGTGTGCCACCCAAGCAACGGACAACCCCAGTTTACATGGATGAAATGCCAATAATGGTAACACCATTTGAACGGGTAGTGATAGACATTTTAGGACCCTTCGAAAGGACTAAAAGATGGAACAGGTTTGTCCTGACCTTAGTCGACATATGCACTATGTGGGCAGAAGCTATCGCGCTAACATGCACAGATTCGAAGCATGTCGCAGAAGCCCTCGTGCAGATTTTTACTCCGTTGGGATTCTCTCAACAAGTGTTGACGGATAACGGATCCCCATTCCGAAACCTGTTAATGGATGATATCGTGAAGATCTTGAGGAACCAGCACATCTACATAAAGCCTTATAATCCGGCCGGATGTGGGTTAGTAGAACGTGTTAACGGAAACCTCAACCTGATGTTAAGTAAACTGGGACAAGTGAAACCTGAAGAGTGGGATCTTTGTATTCCTGCAGCTTTATTTAGCTACAGAGAAGCTCCTCATAATTCCACTGGATTTCCCCCGGCTACGCTTTTATTCGGCAGACCTATTAAGGGGCCGCTTGAAGCCTTACTTCAGTCACTGACAGACCAGAAGGCTGATGAGACAGATGTCTCAGCCAGTAAATACGTATCGCACTTAAAGGAAAAGTTGAAACTAGGATGAGATCTAGCAACGACCAACTTTAAGCGAGCACGCGCAAAACACGCTAACCGATACAGGAAAGTCGCGAAAGAAAGAGAACTGGAAGCAGGAGAGAAAGTTTTGGTGTTACTCCCCACCGGGAACAACAAACTACGTATCGGATGGCAAGGGCCGTTTACAGTCCTGAAAAAAGATCTCAAAGGCTAACTACCAGATATCTATTAAGGGAAAAGAGAAGGTCTTCCATTTAAATCTGTTGAAGAAATACTTGGAAAGACCAGTGCCGTAATCCGAACATCTCCTGGCGATCGCCAAAACTTACGAAGATGACGATAGTGGCAGGGAAATTCCACTGGAAGCACACGGAATCTTTCAAAAATGTCAAAAGCGGAGAAACTCTTTCAAGCGCGCACGGAAGACATTCCAGAGGAAGAAAACTTTGGGAGCAGTCATGAGTAGGAATCAGACAGAGGTGGAGGGGGAGATGAGAGGGAAGATGACAGTCACCCAGACACCACTGATATAGGAAATCTATTTCCATAACGTGGACATGGATTGGTTCCATATCTTAAGCGGGGACGTCTGTGGCAGAGATTATGTTATCGATTTCAATATCTTTCTCTTTGTCTTTATTTTCTTCTTTTGTTACGTCTCGTCACCCACGCCTGTCGGGATTTAACTCTCCCATTCGAACCTTTGTCATTTTCCTTTCTAAATTAACAAGCATTTAATTGCTGGTAGCTAATTCTCTCTGATGTAGGTTTTACGAGCAACTTAGTCCAGCTCACCTGTAATTATCACGGCCGCGATCATTAAAATCGTTGTAACAGGAATCAGGGGGAGAGATCTGGAAACCAAAGAGCAGACTATCGTCTATCACTTTTTCCCTGATCGGTTCGACTGTGAGTAATTAATTCACGGGGAAAGATTTGAGATGAAAGACATTTGATCGCTGGAAACGGACATTGAATTAGAATATGTAAATCTGGGCGTAGGTGCTAAAAGCGTTAAGTCGGGCATATTCTGGTCCAAGAAATAGCTTAGCATTCTTTGTCAGTTTCAGATATATATACTCTGGAAGTTTAAACTTCATTCATTCAGTACTCCTAAGTTGCAGTAGACAGGTCGCTTCGTTCTAGAATACCTGTATAGTGATAGTTCTGAGTTCCTCGACTTTTAGCCGACTTCTAGAACACCTATACATAAGTGAAACTCGCAGTTTCGGGGTGAAAGCCTGTAGTTCTATTTGGAGTATCTGGGTCCTACCCTAAACCTACCAGGGGTTTTCTGTTTATGTCTAGCAGAGATAACTAGAAGAAAGAACAATTTCTGAACTTTATATTGTAACTGGCATAAACAAGTAGTTCTAGAGTTCTTTTCCATAATCAAAGTTTTACTGTTGGCCCGTGGTGGGGACTTAATCTAACATTTGACAATCAAACTTGTGACATTACCTGAATAACAACCACTGCGTTGTGAAGAAGGTAGATCCTGAACAGAGTTATTTACCTGACCCTCGATGTGACTATCGATGTATTTCAAGCTACTGTTCTCTTGTGAACATTAGATCACTTACTTAGTTTTACTACCTGGATTCTGTCCTGCAAGCTCTCAAGGGTGGTAAACTCCCGCATCTGAGAAATGAACTAAACAAGGTAGCTGCCAAAAAGAGAACCATACTTCAGTGGGTACCATCTCATTGTGGTGTACCCGGAAATGAAAAGGCAGATAAACTTGCAAAAAAGGGAGGAGAATGTGAACAAGAAGATAATGAAGTCACATACTTTGAGAAAAAGAGAGCTATCCAGACTATCAGAAGAGAACAGAACCAATCCAAAGACGACTATCACACTCTCGACCGGCAGGGACAGATAACTATTTTTCGACTCAGGACAGGGCATAACAAACTGAATAAACACATGCACAAGCTACGATTGTCTGCTTCACCACTGTGCACATGTGGATTAAACGAACAAACTGCTGAGCATGTTATACAGGACTGTCCTCTGTATGACCAGTTAAGAAAGATATACTTGCCCAATGACTCAACACTAAACTCAAAGCTATATGGAGTTAAAGAGGAACTTCAAACAACAGTCGAATTCATCATGAGAACTCGTCTGACGGTGTAATCATCAAAGATGCGATCGCAAGAAGAAGAAGAAGAAACTACCTGGACAAAATTAGAAGAGACAGTTAACAGCCTCCTACGTACCATTGTGAAGAAAGCGTTTTCCCAAGATTTGAATTCATTATCCTTGGAGAGATCTGGGGCTTGATTCGCCAAAACACAACTTTGGATGGGCTGGGTGCCCATCAATAATTGTTCCAGAAGGTGGTGAACGTAACTTGTAGGTAAGAGTGACTGTGTTTTCTTTTGGTGATCACCAGTGTGTCAGAGTGAGAAAAAGGCAGGGATGAAATACTTCTGCTATTGTATAACAAATATACTCATTTGATTGTTTTCTTCCTAAAGATTACATATGCTATCTGTTTCGGAGTAGATTACCTCATAACCTCTGTTAATTACTGTAGAGGGAAATCTTTGACCATAGTGTATAAATCTGTGACTCTTTGGGGCTAATAACTTCTCTTATAACGGGATCTTGGCTACACCGAGGGGGGAAAGGATTACACCTATGGGTCAAATCTGTTATTTGATGCATTAACCTATGTTTACATTTGTGTATTAATTTGATAATCTAAATTTATTGACTGTGTTGTGAAATTCTTTATGATAAATAAAATTTACTTAAACTTATTTAAGTGTGTCGGTCAAATTGTTCCAAATATATATTCATATTCCATAGATATAGTTTCATGTTTGTACGTTTACCTGTCGTCACTTATGTGTGCGTGTCTGTGAGTGGTTGATATAGAGTATATCTATATAACTGAGTAATCTGTCTGACTAATACTTTTTCTGTTGTAGAGATAGGCTGAGCGAGAGATTTTTTTCTCGAGTCTCAGGGACATATTCTTACGTATTTTTCCACCATCTCACTCGTGTAGAGCTATTTCTTATATTATCTTTCACTGAGTCACCTTATTTTCTAGTCTATTCAGAAAGGACTAATCTGAGTCTTAATTCACCTATCTAAAATTTAAGACAAATGTGGGCTTGTCCGACGGATTTTTGAACTTAGAATAGGAAGACGAGACGACATATAGTGCTTGTGTTTCCGGGAATTGAACTCATATCCTGAGCAAGTACGACAAATATCAGCTCGTCTACAGGAGTAATTTTCTTTATTCTGTAATAGAGTAAGAGAGTGATGTTTCGTGAGTTTTAATATCTTTAAAAATAATTATCCTCTTAGACTAACGATCTGTTTATGGGCTTGCTGACCACACTAATAATATCTATCGTTGTTTCCACAGTATTGCTAGATTATATGCAATTGGATTTACAGGTTGATTTTTTTCAGAGTATGTTATGTATTGATTTAGTAAAACTTAACCGCTGGTAGAGTTTGTGGTTGTGTGACAATCACAGATTGTTGAAGAAGTAGCTGTTTGAACTAAGTTAAGGAGTGCGTTCGGACTATTTCGTCCTGTTAGTTGCCTCCCTTACCCTAACTGACTTCAGGGGTGAACTTGATAGTGGAGAAAAAAAAATAAAAAAAAATTAAGGGATTTTTTTTTCTCCTTAAATTTTTGACTATAATTGTTTTGTTTCCACTGTAGCAACTTATTTTTTTTAGTGATGAATCTTAACTACCATTTATTTGGCATAGTAGCTTGCATTTAGAGCCTTTAGAGCCATAAATAGCAGCGATGGTAGATACTAATATTATAGGAGGAGGTATCCCAGTTAAATAATATATCATCTTTTTTTGCTTTGGTATTTTCTCGTAAGTGGTAGGAACCAGTGTATCCTTTTCTTCTTTTCTTTCTCGAGCAGTCTCAGTCACTTATTTATTATGGCCGAGAGGGCAAAGCTTAGGCAGATGCTCAGACAGGAAGCAATGGAAGAGGGACTGGACGGAGACGAAGCGAAAGCTTTTGTCAGGGACGAACTTGACAGATTTGATGCGGAGCAGAAGGAAAAAGCAGCCGAAGCTAGAGAGCAGAAGAAGATGGACGAGGAAATGAAAATCCGCAGGGAGAGACAGCAAGAAAGGAGAGGGAGGAAAGAGAGAAGGAGAAACAGCATGAGTTGGCTCTTAAAACTCTAGAAGTCCAAAGTCGTGGGGCTTCTTCTACCTCCAGCAATGGAGAGTCTTCTTCTCATTCTTCTTTAACCGATCCTTCTAACACTCATTGTCCTCATCTCACTGCTATGTCTTTTGCGCTTGAATCTTTCCCATGTCCTAACGAGAAGATAGACACGTGGCTATACAAATTTGAGAAAATGGCAATTCTGTTCGGTTTAGAGACATCGCGTTGGTGTATGAAGCTTTTTCAGGCTTTAAAAAGTACTGCTTATGAAGTGTACTCACAGCTGGAAAGCAGCCAACAAGACAATTACGACGTTTTGAAGAAAGCTTTGCTTGAGCGCTTCGAAATGAATGCGCGAAAATTTTTGCAACTGTTTCGTAACAGCAGGAAGGAGAACTCTGAAAATTTTCAGCAGTTCTCGTCTCGTCTAAAGGGATATTTGACAAAGTGTCTGGAGCTTTCACAGCTCGCCTCTACCTATGAAGGTCTTGAGGAATTCGTTATATGCCAACAGAGAAAGAACATTTTGTCTGGTGACACCCGGAGATTTCTAGCTGAGCAGGGTGCAGAAAAGCTTGAAGACATCTTGGAAAAGTCTGAGCGATATCATAATGCGCTGGCCGAACTGCCGACCACAAAACGTAAACCGACAGAAGAGCCTTTTTGAAAGAATAATTTAGATCAATCTTCCCATGCTTCTACCCAAAATAACCACAAAGAAACTGGACCCCAAAACCCCCCTCCTCAAAAGTCTAAGTTCTACAAAAACAAGTACACCACCAACAATAAACAGTCTGATAAACCCAACCGCTCTACATGTGGCAGCGCAGCCAGAAAGGACAGGGTGGTAAAGGGAAGACCCCTGAGCACGGGGCATATGATCAGAGTGAGCACACCGAGCCTAAGCGCATCGGATGCTTGATAACAGCCTCGCAAGGTGGAATTAATGTCAGTGATTCTCAACCTGAGGGAGAAAGACCCTCAACACGAGGTACTGTTATTTTGAACGGTTCTTCAACTTTTTTTTTTTTTTGACACGGGGCTTTCTTATGATTGCATTGTCGCCAGACACCTGGTGAAACCCGGTCAAGAGACAGACGAGACCGTCCAACTTTGTGGAGTTTCGAAGATTGATGCACTTACAGCGCTTACCATCGCATTGGTGGAGATACACTCTGATTTTGTCAGAGGTGTGATCAAAGCGGCTGTTATGGATGACCCGATCTACCCAGTCATACTTGGCGGTAGATATGTGTTTATTGGGAAACCGTAAGAGCCAATTGTGGCAGCAGCAACTACAAGAGAGCAAACTAAGAAGGAACGGGAGTCTGCGCCAAATTTGTTACCTATGGAACTTAAAGAGGCGCAACAAAAGGACCCTACCTTGGCACCCTGCTTTAGGAAACTGCCCATGGCTAAGGAACCCATGCAGCACGGGGACATTTTTTTCTAAGGATGGCGTACTTTATCGTAGAACCGGCAAGCCTGACCAAGATTACAACCAGCTCCTAGTACCGAAACAGTACAGAAGCCAAATTCTAGATAAGGGGCACTCTCTTCCCTTTAGCGGACATATGGGACAGAACGCCACTAATCAACGGGTACCTACTCATTATTGGTGGCCAGGAGTAAATACTGATATTATCAGGTATGTGAAATCTTGTGCCCAGTGCCAACGTGTGCCACCCAAGCAACGGACAACCCCAGTTTACATGGATGAAATGCCAATAATGGGAACACCATTTGAACGGGCAGTGATAGACATTTTAGGACCGTTCGAAAGGACTAAAAGATGGAACAGGTTTGTCCTGACCTTAGTCGACATATGCACTATGTGGGCAGAAGCTATCGCGCTAACATGCACAGATTCGAAGCATGTCGCAGAAGCCTTCGTGCAGATTTTTACTCCGTTGGGATTCTCTCAAAAGGTGTTGACGGATGACGGATCCCCATTCCGAAACCAGTTAATGGATGAGATCGTGAAGATCTTGAGGAACCAGCACATCTACAAAAAGCCTTATAATCCGGCCGGAAGTGGGTTAGTAGAACGTGTTAACAGAAACCTCAACCTGATGTTAAGTAAACTGGGACAAGTGAAACCTGAAGAGTGGGATCTTTGTATTCCTGCAGCTTTATTTAGCTACAGAGAAGCTCCTCATAATTCCACTGGATTTCCCCCGGCTACGCTTTTATTCGGCAGACCTATTAAGAGGCCGCTTGAAGCCTTACTTCAGTCGCTGACAGACCAGAAGGCTGATGAGACAGATGTCTCAGCCAGTAAATACGTATCGGATTTAAAGGAAAGGTTGAAACTAGGATGGGATCTAGCAACGACCAACTTTAAGCGAGCACGCGCAAAGCACGCTAACCGATACAGGAAAGTCGCGAAAGAAAGAGAACTGGAAGCAGGAGAAAAAGTTTTGGTGTTACTCCCCACCGGGAACAACAAACTACGTATCGGATGGCAAGGGCTGTTTACAGTCCTGAAAAAGATCTCAAAGGCTAACTACCAGATATCTATTAAGGGAAAGGAGAAGGTCTTCCATTTAAATCCGTTGAAGAAATACTTGGAAAGACCAGTGCCGTCCTCCGAACATCTCCTGACGATCGCTAAAACTGACGAAGATGACGATAGTGGCAGGGAAATTCCACTGCAAGCACACGGAATCTTTCAAAAATGTCAAAAGCGGAGACACTCTTTCAAGCGCGCACGGAAGACATTCCAGAGGAAGAAAACTTTGGGAGCATTCATGAGTAGTGACACAGGGTATTTTGTATTAAATACACATATGCCTTAGTATTCCCCACTGGAAAATTATCAGATATTGTTCTAAAAAAGGATCAAAATTATATGTAATGCCTAGTCAGAAATACTGACAGTACCAATCAAATATGTGTATTCAGTATAATGGTGTGAAGTTAATCAACAGCATAATTTGCTGTACCCATGACACCCATAATATTTAAGCAGTGAAACTAAACCCCACTGCAATATCATTAATGGCATAAACATCCATGTGATTCTCAACCAAACCAGAAAATTACGTCTACACAAGCAAAAATACACAACCTACTCTTATGCCATCAGTACTGGAATTGAAATTGAGATACACTTCACTAAAACAAAGGCATTTTTTTGTACACTGAGTACTGCTTTAAGAAATTTTAATTTAATTACATTACATTACGATGGCTAGCCTCTTAGAATTTGTTGAGGTTTGTAAAGAGCTAGCATTAACAGGCCCTGCTCTACAGGAATGGGCAGAAAAAAAAATGGAAAGAAAAACAGGAAAATGATAGAATGGAACGGTGTGAGGAGAGAGAATTCCAGAAATTGAAGATAGAAGCAGAGAAAGAGACGAAGAAGATAGAAGCAGAGAAAGAGATGAAGAAGATAGAAGCAGAGTAAGAGTTGAAGAAAATTGAAGCTGACAGAGAAATAAATCTAAAGAAGCTAGATAATGAGTCCAGGAAGCAGGATTCAGGTGGGAAAGAATTCTCACGCCCCTATAGACTACGGTTACCCAATTTTAATCAAGATTTGGACAGTATGGACGTGTATTTTGAACGTTTTGAAGCTGGAGTTTTGGCTTGGAAGATAAAGAAGGAGGAATGGCCTGTTCTGCTGGAAAATTTGCTTTCAGGATCTGCGTTAGAAACTGTGTATAGTATCCCTTTAGCCGACAGAGCAAATTATGACATAGTCAAGGAGAGGTTGTTAAGGAAATTTTGTCTAACGGCGGAAGGGTATCGGCCTCGTTTCCGAGACGTGAAACCAAGCGTCAATCAGGATTTTGAGGATTTCATTGCGAAAATTACTCAGCTATTAAATCGATGGATTGAGATGGAAGGTATTACTAAAGATTTTGATGAGCTTTTCGACCTTATGTTACGAGACAAAGTATTGTCATCGTGTTCATCTGAGCTTATTGCATTTTTCCAGGAACGCAAGCCAAAAAACATCGGTATGATGTCAGAATTAGGACACCAATACGTGACCGCGCATCCAGGAAAGGTCATACACAGGGAGAGTATCTCTGAGACTTTCTTAGCGAGTATAGGAATGATTACTAGAAAACCTTACAATCAACATAGATCGAAGAGTGCCGATAGATTTGGCCCCAGAAGATTTAATTATGATAGACCCTACTTTCGAGGAGACAGATCTCCTGCACGGTATGACAATTATCGGGACCATAGATCACCGAGGAAGAAATTTAACTATCAATCTGATAGAAACAAATACAGATATACTGGAGACAGACATGATAGGTACCCGCTGAATCCGATCCAGATAGATGCGCCAAGCGAGCAGGAACAAAGACGATTTCGCAAAAGCTCACCTTACCAAAGAAACAAATCCTTTGAGAAAAAGGAGCCAGACCGAGTAGTCAGACACTCTCCAAACAATAGTCCGAAAAAGGATAGCAATACGCAGCTACACTGTAGTCTTTGTAAAGGAACAGGACATTTAGCAAAGGTCTGTGCTAATAATTCAGAACGAGCGAATTCGGCTTGCATATTAGAAACCTTTAACGATGAGAATTGCGAAATGTGTAGACCATTATTTGAACCAGACGGTAAGCCTATGCTTATCTGTGGTCACACTCTGCCTTGTCTCTCTTCTCTTGAAGAAAATGGTCATTTGGAATTGCATCCAGGATTTGTGCAAAAGCAGGAAGTGTCTGTGTTGAGAGACACGGGCTGCACAACTATAGGAGTGCGTAGATCCTGCATTGACGACTCATGTTTGATAGGTAAGACAGCAAGATGCGTCACTTTCGGGGGTAACATTGAGTATTACCCTCTTGCCATTATTGAGGTGGACACACCCTTCATATCTGGTAGAGTACGGGCCTGTGTACTCGAAGCACTGATAGCGGATTTGATTGTGGGTAATGTGCAAGGTGTGCAAGAATGTACTGAGATGGACTTCAGGAAATGGAGGGACAATCGTGTGCTTAGGGCCAATGCGGTGATTACGAGGGAGCAGTCAAAGGCAGATGACGCATTAGAAGCGACGCATCCTGAAGTTAAGACATCGGAATCGGTCAAAGGGAGTCAGGATACACAGGTGTCGGACTTTATCCAGCACCAACGGTCAGACGGATCATTGCGTAAATTTTACAACTTTGCCGAGAGAGGTGATGTAAAGTGCACGAAGCTGGCCAGACATTGATTCGAGCTCAAGAATAATGTTCTCACTAGGTGTTTCGCTAAGGGAGTAGAAACTCAGCGCCAAGTGGTGGTACCGTGTAGTTTTAGAGCAAAAGTGTTAGAGGTTGCACATGACTCCCCTTTTGCGGGACATATGGGTTTGGCTCGAACGCGCCAGAGGGTGCTGTCACAATTCTTTTGGCCATTGTTTAGCAAGGACATTAAACTATAGTGTAGGTCCTGTAAGGTATGCCAACAGATGAGGCATAAAAGCAGAACTCCCAAAGCTCCAAAGCAGGTTACGGACTTGTCAGTACGTCCTTTCCAGAAAGTAGCGATTGATATTATAGGCCCCATCTCGGTCACTTCAGACTGGGGATATCGTTTCATTTTAACAATGGTAGATTTGTGCACCAGGTGGCCGGAGGCGGTGCCGATGAAGAGTATTACTTCACAAGCAGTCGCAGAGGCTTTGCAGATGTTGTTTTGCAGGTTTGGTTTTCCGGAAGAGATATTATCGGATAGGGGCCGTCAGTTCATTTCGAAGGAGATGTCAGAAATCACTGGGCTGTTAGGTATTGCCCAAACATTCACGAGTCCATATCACCCTCAGTCAAACGGAGTTTGCGAGCGTTTTAACGGTGCATTAAAACACATGCTGGCAAAAGTGACCGCAGAATCTCCGCAAGAATGGGATAGGTTACTCCCAGCGGTCCTGTTTGCCTATAGGGAGGCTCCCCAAGAGAGTACAGGATTTTCCCCTTTCGAATTACTGTATGGGGCAAACCCAAGGGGGCCGATGCACATATTGAAGGATTTATTAACTGGAAAATGTGCAAATAGCACCTCAGTTACGAGTTATGAGTATGTAGTGAGCCTCAGAGAACGTATTGTAAAATCTTGTTTGGTGGCACGTGATTGTTTGGCGGGGTCGTTAGCACGGTATCGGAAGTACGCAAATCGAAACTCCAAACTAGTATCCCTGATTCCAGGTGAGGAAGTTTGGCTACTTTTACCAGCTAAAGAGGATCGCTTGAGCATTACGTGGCAAGGACCATTCAAGGTGGTTAAAAAAATGACAGATGTCGATTACCTAATTTCGGTCCGAAATAAGGAAAAGGTATTTCATGTGAATATGCTGAGGCCATATGTAGAACGACCTGAGTCATTGAAAGCAGTCACAAGGGCAGCACAGACTGAAGCAACAGTGGCATGTACGGCAGTCATTGATGACACGGGAGATGAAAAAGGTGAAGGGAATATCCAGTTATCCCTCGTACCCCTGGTTCCTTCGGAGTCATGGAATATGGTGCGAATCGGGGATGACCTAACAGTAGAACAAAAGTCGGAAGTACAGATTATATTAGCGGAGTTTAAGGATGTCCTCACAGATCTGCCAGGACGGACAGACCTGATTTGTCATGATATCACTCTGACATGTGATCAGCCTATTAGGGTAAAACCGTATCCATTGCCCATGCATTTCAAATCAGCTGTCGAGAGAGAAATTGGTGACATGCAACGACTGGGGATCATTTCTCCGTCTGATTCACCATATTCTTTTCCAATGGTTGTGGTTCGCAAGAAGAACGCATCTCTTCGTATATGCATTGACTTTCGGAGATTGAACAGCATCACCGTCGTTGACGCTGAACCAATACCTAATCAGGAAGATCTGTTAACACAACTCACCCACGCTACATATTTCAGCAAACTAGATCTGTCTAGAGGCTATTGGCAGGTACCCCTCGCGGAGGCTGCAAAACCTCTAACTGCATTTAGCACCCCCAAAGGATTGTTTCAGTTCAATGTCATGTGCTTTGGCTTAGTGAACGCGCCCGCCATATTTGTGAGGATGATGAGAAGATTGTTAGGACATCGATCAGATATTATTATATATATCGACGATATATGTTTGTTTCATGAGTCATGGGAGGATCACATGATGGGGTTATCTTCCCTATTACGGTGTCTAAGGCAGCATAATTTAACGGCACGGCCGAGTAAAGTTTGCATAGGTTTTAAAGAGTTAAGTTTCTTAGGACATACTGTAGGTCATAAGCACCTGAAACCGGAAGATGTGACAGTCACAAAGATTTTACAGTTGCAGACACCTAAAACAAAAAAGCAAGTGAAAAGTCTAATTGGACTTGTGAATTTTTATCACAAGTTCATCCCTCAGTTCTCTTCCATTGCAGCTACACTTACCTCGCTAACGAGTAAGGGGATGCCAAATAGGGTCGTGTGGACACAAGATTGCGAGATAGCCTTATCTAGAATCAAGAGGGTGTTCTCTAGGAAACCCATCTTACTGATGCCAGATTTACGAAAACCCTTTGTTTTGCGGACAGATGCATCTTCTGTAGGAATTGGAGCTTGTTTAATGCAAGACCACCAGAGTACCTTACATCCAGTGATGTATGTGAGTCGGAAGCTGTTGCCGGCTGAGACTAGGTACTCCACGATTGAAAGGGAGTGCTTGGCAATTGTGTGGGCAGTTTCAAAGTTGTCCCGGTATTTGATAGGTGCACATTTTGTATTACAGACAGACCATCGACCACTCTCATTTTTACAGTCGTCGAAATCGACAAGCTCGAAATTAACTCGTTGGGCTCTCTTACTGCAGCAGTACAAATTTACTATTTTACCCCTAGAGGGTAAGCTCAACGTTGTAGCTGACATTCTGTCTCGTTTGTAGAATGCTTGTTTTTTTCTTGGGTTTTTTTCCCCCACACGATGTTTAAGTGAGTATGCAAGATATGTGAAGACAAGAAGGATATGAATGTATACTTGGCTCAAAAGCCGGATGTTGGGTGTTTGGAGTGCGCCCAGCCGCCTTCCAAAAGAAGAAAAAAAAACTTTGTTTTTTTCCCCGGGGGGGGGGAGGGGAGAGTAGATGTCACAGTGTGATTAACACAGCTGTGGACTGGCGGTGCTCCGCTGGGGGCGGGTACATAATGTCAGTCGGGTGTGTGAGGTGTTCTAATACACTTAACTTAACAACACGAAACTGCGAGGTCAGCAGGTCAGGGGTGAACGCAAGGGGCGTTCTGATTGGGAAGTGAAGAAGAGAGAGGAAAACGAGCGAGGAGGTTTTGGGGTGATGATGGACGACTCGTATTGTCGAATGCAAGAGGATATTTAGTTGTGAGAAGATAAGGCATTCGGTTATCTGAGATTTTCATCAATGTGTTACACTTCGCTAACTACATATATTGTTGTGATTTTGTGGTGATAATTATTTGAATACATTAGACAGTGTTGGGAACATTGCTAGTGTTCGTTATTATTTGAATGTGTTCCACTCCACCCCTCTGTCTCTCATGTGTAGTATTTCGAGGACTAAGGCATATGTGTATTTAATACAAAATACCCTGTGTCAAGTAGGAATCGGACAGAGGTGGAGGGGGAGATGAGAGGGAAGATGACAGTCACCCAGACACCACTGATATAGGAAATCTATTTCCATAACGTGGACATGGAATGGTTCCATATCTTAAGCGGGGACGTCTGTGGCAGAGATTATGTTATCGATTTCTATATCTTTCTCTTTGTCTTTATTTTCTTCTTCTGTTACGTCTCGTCACCCACGCCTGTCGGGATTTAACTCTCCCATTCGAACCTTTGTCTTTTCCTTTCTAAATTAGCTAGCATTTAATTGCTGGTCGCTAATTCTCTCTGATGTAGGTTTTACGAGCGACTTGGTCCAGCTCACCTGTAATTATCACGGCCGCGATCATTAAAATCGTTGTAACAGGGATCAGGGGGAGAGATCTGGAAACCAAAGGGCAGACTATCGTCTATCACTTTTTCCCTGATCGGTTCGACTGTGAGTAATTAATTCACGGGGAAAGATTTGAGATGAAAGACATTTGATCGCTGGAAACGGCCATTGAATTAGAATATGTAAATCTGGGCGTAGGTGCTAAAAGCGTTAAGCCTGGAGTATTCTGGTCCAAGAAAAAGCTTAGCATTCTTTGTCAGTTTCAGATATCTATATATATACTCTGGAAGTTTAGACTTCATTCATTCAGTACTTCTAAGTTGCATTAGACAGATCGCTTCATTCTAGAATACCTTGATAGTGATAGTTCTGAGTTCCTCGACTTTTAGCCGAGTTCTAGAATACCTATACATAAGTGAAACTCGCAGTTTCGGGGTGAAATCCTGTAGTTCTGTTTGGAGTATCTGGATCCTACCCTAAACCTACCAGGGGTTTTTCTGTTTATGTCTAGCAGAGAATAACTAGACGAAAGAACAATTTCTGAACTTTATATTGTAACTGGCATATAGTTCCAGAGTTCTTTTCCATATTCAACGTTTTACTGCCGGCCCGTAGTGGCGACTTAATCTAACATTTGACATAATTAAACTTGTGACATTACCTGAATAACAACCACTGCCTTGTGAAGAAGATAGATCCTGAACAGAGTTTTTTACCTGACCCTCGGTGTAACTATCGATGTATTTCAAGCGACTGTACCCTTGTCAACATTCGATCCGTTACTTAGTTTTACTACCTGGACAAAATTAGAAGAGACAGTTAGCATCCTCCTACGTACCATTGTGAAGAAAGCGTTTTCCCAATATTTGAATTCATTATCCTTGGAGAAAACTGCGGCTTGATTCGCCAAAACACAACTTTGGAAGGGCTGGGTGTCCATCAATAATTGTTCCAGAAGGGGGTGAACGTAACTTGTAGGTAAGCGTGACTGTGTTTTCTTTTGCTGATCACCAGTGTGTCAGAGTGACAAAAAGGCAGGGATGATAACTTCTGCTATTGTATAACAAATATACTCATTTGATTGTTTTCTTCCTAAAGATTACATATGCTATCTGTTTCGGAGTAGATTACCGCATTACCTCCGTTAATAACTGTAGAGGCAAATCTTTGACCATAGTGTATAAATCTGTGACTCTTTGGGTCTAATAACTTCTCTTATAACGGGATTTTGGCTACACTGAGGGGGGGGGGGGGGGGGCAAGGATTACACCTATGGGTCAACTCTGTTATTTGATGCATTAACCTA
The DNA here is from genome assembly GCA_024509875.1 of Oreohelix idahoensis. Taxonomy (NCBI): domain Eukaryota; kingdom Metazoa; phylum Mollusca; class Gastropoda; order Stylommatophora; family Oreohelicidae; genus Oreohelix; species Oreohelix idahoensis. The sequence continues at coordinate 52,326 of JAMPIV010007213.1, read as the reverse complement.
TGTATACATTTGTGTATTGATTTGATAGTCTAAATTTATTTACTGTGTTGTGAAATTCTTTATGATAAATAAAATTTACTTAAACTTTTTTAAGTGTGTCAATCAGCTTGTTCCAAACATATATTCATATTCCATATATATATACTACTCGTCAAAAGTGATGGGTCACTTAAAAAAACCTTGGTTGAAACCATAAAACAAATCTGATATAAACGTAATTGGTATCAGTCAAAACGGCATTTATTGAATACCAAATTGACATGTCACGTAAAGAAATGGAAACACACATTCAAACGAACTGAAGCTGTGAAGCGTGTCACCCACCTTTTCAAAAGTCACACAATAGATATTGGACAAGTAGACATTTCAAAATCGGGTATGACCACCGTTTGCAGCAAGACATTCAAGACAGCATAGACGCATCGAGTCCACAAGGGTCCGAAGAGTATCCTGAGGAACAGCTTGCCATTCCTGAAGCAGAAATGCAGTCAGCTGTGCAACATCCATTGGCAGGGGGTGATTTGTTGACAATCTTCGACCAAGGACATTCCAGATGTGCTCAATCGGAGAAAGGTCAGGTGAATGAGCTGGCCACGCCATCCTGATGATCCCACGTCGCTGAATAAACTCATTCACCACACGAGCTCGATGGGGTCGAGCATTATCATCTTGTAGGATGGCATTACCACCTATGGCCTCCAGAGCAGGCTGAACAATTGGTCTCAAGATTTCGTTCTGTTATCTTGGGCCGGTCAGGTTGCCTTGGATGATGTAGAGTGGGGTCCTGCCGTGTCTGTAGAAGCCTCCTCAGACTATGACAGAACCCCTACCATAACGATCCACCTCTCGAATTGTGTCATCAGTAAATCGCTCTCCTGGTCGTCTCCAAACTCGAATCCTGCCATCATTGAATGACACAGTGAAGCGAGATTCATCAGTGAAGAGAACATTTTTGCCTTGTCCATCGGATGTGCTCGCGACACCAAGCAACACGGGCTCTGCGATGAGCAGGAGTAAGAGGGATTCTGACTGCAGGACGTCGAGCAGCTAGTCCAAATTCATATAAACGTCTGCGAATGGTGCTTTGACTGATATTAACGTTTACAGTTTACCTCAGCTGACATCTTAGAGTGGAACAAGTCACTGTTCTATGGCGCAGGGCTGACAACAAGAGGTACCGGTCATCATGTCTATTGGTGCATCGAGGGTGACGTGGCCGGTGGCTATCCTCCACACTTCCTGTGGCCTGAAATCTCTCCAAATTTCTTTGGATAGTAGAGTGTGACATTGCAAGCCGTCTAGCAACCTCACGGACAGATAAACCACTTTCAACCCACGCTATAGCCCTCATTCTTTGTAAGGTGTCAAGACTTCTTCTCGGTGGCATGGTTTTTGCAAGTGATGAAACTACCCTAAATCTGCTGATTGTAAAACAAATTAAGAGTGAACTCTGTTCACGAAAAGTCGCCATTTCACGTGGAATGTCAATTAGCACGATTACTTCACCTGTTTGGTTGTACGGAAGTTTGAAAAAAAAAACAGATTAAAAATATGAATTTATGGTCAGCAAACCAAATTGCACGTGATCACCATGGTAGTCGGTGAGTTGTTTTTATGCTTAAGTTGCATAGAGGACTGTCAGAGGAAGATATTGTACCCATTTGCACTAAAAAACTTCCTTCATTTAATCATTCTATGCGCTTATATAAAAGTGTATTCAAAATAATAGGGTGGCCCTTGACTTTTGACGAGTAGTATATATATATATATATATATATATATATATATATATATATATATATATATATATATATATATATATATATATATATATATATATATATATATATATATATATATATATATATATATATATATATATATATATATATATATATATATATATATATATATATATATATATATATATATATATGCGCGTGCGTGTACATGTGTTTGTGTGCGCGTGCGTAAGCGTGTATGTGTGTGTCGCAATTAGTCAGATAATGGGAATTGTTCAAATTGTTTCTCCCATGTCTCTTGTTTATAGGGAATTGTTCAATTGCAAAACTGACTAAATACAAATTATTATTATTGCTTGATACCGAGTAATCGAATATTCTGGACTTTACCGAACCTTTTATCTCATAACCAAAATATCATTTATATTTAAAAAATGAACACAGGATTAGAGGTCAAAACCAAGTGATTACGACAATCTCGTGATAATAAAACAAGATAAGGATAATGAATACACCAAACGATAGACAGATAAGCTTACAGAAACATCACAATAAAAAGTGGGCTGAATATTTTCTGGCTGAGAAATAGCAAGCGTAATCTTCTTTAAGTTGGCCTGTCATACTTCCTACATAACCCACATCCTCAGCAACATATTGCGTCATGCCTTCTTCGTCTTTCTCCTTGTCTTTCCCTGCTGAGCATGGAGTCAGCACTTCAGTTGTTCCTAGAAAGTCTGCACTAACTCTTTTGCGCTTCATATGGAGCATGTAGTTGTTTTTTTTTTAAAGCAGGTTCCCCCATACAGTCTTCACGTAGCATTCGCACGCGCCTGCAGCTGTTGTTTCTATGGCGATTAGTTTCAACATGATAATTATGTCAGCCTTATGCAAAACCTGGTGTGAGTGATTAAAAGTTTTTAACTGCATCAACATTTTATAAACTCTATATAACATCGATTCTTCTGGCTTTAAATAGCTTTTAATTGCAAACGTATGTGACTCTATATACCTAGACAAATTTTCATAATTATAAGTTATCTACGCAAACACCAATCCTTCTTTTATACCTGCTTAGGAGCAACATCTACAACAACAACAACAACCGCGGAATGTACGCTAGAGGTGAGATCAGGCTATTGTCATACCTATAAGAGGAAAGATACCACTCTGTCAACATAAGTAAATAAGTAAATAACTAAATAAATATAGATAATTAACAGGCACTCGTTGGACAAAAAGGATGACACCATACAATAGAAAAGAAAATATAAATGATAGGCTCTCTCTCTATCTCTCTCTCTCTCTCTCTCTCTCTCTCTCTCTATCAGGGTGCTTTCTATACCGCAGGTGGGGCTAGATTTTACTGTAACGAGTTCCACATGCCATTGCGGTTGTTCCACAGCCAGAATGATGCCCTGTCCGCAGTTTCACTAAGCTTCTTCAGTGCCCTTGTTCATGACTGTCCTCTCAGACCCAACAGTTTCAATAAATCATACACTGACGCAGCCACAAGCCCTCTTGCACACACCTCAACAGCTATGACCTTTGCATTGAACCCATCGTGTCTCAGATCCGCGGCCAGATCACTATACTTTGCCGCTTTCAACGAATGTTGCTCGTCCAATCTGGATTCAAATGGCACGGTCAGTTCATTCATTATAATCTGTTGCGATGATGAAGAATGCAGCACTATATCCGGCCGTCTTCAAGATTTTCTGATACTCTCTGGATGTGCCCCTCGTCCAGGTAGGTCTACTCTCATCTCCCAGTCATTTGCACAGTCAAGAAGAGATGGTAAACTGCTACCTGGTTTACTCGGTTTGGGATATGCTGACTGTCCTGCTTTCAGAAAGTATGTATTTGCGGTGCTCGGCATGACTTTGTTATTCGCCTTCATCCTTGCCAGGTCTATTGTCGCAGCCAGCTCACTTCGCACTTTGTTGTGGCGCCATGTGTATTTCCCTTGTCCTATTGCCACCTTGCAGGCTGAAAGCACTTGTTCAAGTGTCTGCCTTTCCTCGCAAAGGGGGCACTGCTCATCATTCGACTGTCCCCATCTCACAAGGTGTGTGGCCGATGGCAGGAGATCATACACTGATCTAATAATGAAGCTGAGCCTAAGAGGTGCCATATGTCATATATCATTCCATGTCAAGGACTTTTGCAGGGCTCCTTCCCATGTAGTCCACTGGCCTTGTTGTGCCTGCTGCACCGCTTTTTGCACCCTCTTATCATTCTCAGCTCCTCGTATCTCCTGAACAACCATGTCTCTGCGCTCCTTGCTTGATGCCTTGGACCACCAGCGGATGTCTCATTGCCAAATCCCCGTCTATTCGTCTGTGTGTATCGGATTACCTCCCTTAGTTTGAGCGACTCTTGGGCAACATCAACAGCTTCTTTCACTTTCCACTTCCTCCCTGTTTTCAGTGTGGGTTGAATGGACTTAACCACGTAATCTGCTAACTCGCGCAGCATCATTGTGAGCCTAGCCTTTCCCACTTTGTACCCTTCACCAACTGACCTGAAAGGAATCGCAAGTTTTGACTCTTTGCAATTCAGTGCTACGTTTGACAGATCTGGTGGTACCCCTAGCCATTTCCTCATGAACGTGTTGACCTTCTGCTCTATAGCTTTCACTGTACTGGTGCTTATTTCATATATAAGCAGTGGCCAGAGCAACTTAGGTTTCAACATGAACTGGAGGCACCACAGTTTGAAATTTCGGTAGAGTCTGCTTTGGTCTTTGATCTGTAGCCCTCTGTCTGCCATTTATATTGTCTGTTGCACTGCCGTCGAGTCTTTTAATGGGACATTTCTGCAATCTCTTGTGGAACATGATACATTTCTAGGGCCTGCCACAACATTTGGTGTGGAAAGAATCCATAAGCATTTTCTAGATCCAACCAGATTACATAGAGATTTTCTCTGTCAGACTGCCTTTTAAATTGCTTCCCAGATCATTGTGGCATGCTTTAGACATCCTGGTGTACCTGGGATACCTCCTTTCTGAATGGTAGTGTCAATGTACTCATTTGCAGGAGGTAGATATTGAGCCTTTTATCCATCACTGAGAAGAATATCTTCTCTTGCACATTAAGTAGTAAGATTGGCCTGAACTGACTGATGTCTGCGGAATTTTGTTCCTTCGGGATATAGAATCCGTTCGCCTGTCTCCATTCATTGCATACAATCTGGGTTTTCCACGCATTCTTCAGTAAACGGAGCAGTCGTTTGAGCACATCAGGGCATCTCTTATACACAACATATGGAACACCATTAGGACCTGGAGCTGACTTGCACCGAGCTTTCTGGTCGATGCTTTCTACTTCTTGCATCGTTGGGGGCTTGGTGTTAAATTCAGCTCCAGGCTTACTTGGCCATTTAAGGCCTGCCATGCTGCTGGGCGGCTCATCTTTGCGACCATTTGAATAGGTCATTCTAATGTGTTCTTCCAGGTCTTCTTTCCTGATATTTAGCGTTCACGACCGTGGCTGCTCAATCAGTTCTTTGGCGAACTTGAAGGGCTTCCTGAAGAATTGTTCCCTATCCCTCCAAGTCTTCCTTCTCTTCCTGCACAACCTTTCCCCTCTACAAAGGGCATTATGCTCGCCTTTCAGGTGCTCTCAAATCTGTCGTAACCCTTCCTTCTCTGTGGCCACTGCGTTCTTGAACAGTTTTTGGGCATGCTTCTTCTGTTTCCTGATTTCATCAGTTTTAATTTGTCTTCTACTTTTTTGCGGTGGGTTACTTTTCCATGCCTCCTTGACTCCAAAGACTTTGCGACAGTAAAAATATACTATGTCGCCGAAGATTTCCAGCTTCTTCTTCCAAAGTTATCTGCTTCAGGTTGTTATCCAACTCTTTTGACAAGGCTTCGTGCAGCTGTTCCCAAAGCTCTTTTGCACAGGCAGATGGTAACTTGATTGTATCTCTCTTCCCGTCTAAAGTGTGTGAGATCATCATCAGGCAGATCAACTTGAATGTACTCAGCACTGTGGATTGAATCCTGGCTGAGTTCTTCTAACGTCCTACCCATCGAGACAGAGAGCTGTTGATCTCCCTCTGATGAACTCCCACACCCTTTTTTCGTAATGTGGATTTTCATTCCTCTCTGTGTAGTGAATTTCCTACCACGGGTACATAGAATAATAAGGAGATAAAGTAGAGAAAACGATTGGAGTAGATATGCTAGACATTGAAAGGTATGGTGGAGGACATGATTGGAGTACATGTGTTGGGGGTTAGAGGTATGGTGGAAGACATGATTAAATTAGACATGCTACAGGAGAAAAGTATAGTGGAGGAAATGACTGGAATAGATATGCTCGGAGTGAGAGGTATAAGGGAGGACAATATTGGGGTAGATGTCGTGTGAGTGAGAGGTATAGTGAAGGACATGACTGTAGTCGGAGGTGGAATGTACAATGGAGGACAAGACCGGAGTTGATGTGATGTAGGTTAGAGGAACATTGGAGGACATGATTAGAATGGATGTGCTAGGAGTGAGAGGTATCTTGGAGGTCATTATTGGAGTAAATGTGCTGGAGGTGAGAGTCACAATGGAGTACATGACTGGTGTAGATGTGCTGGAGGTGAGAAGTATAGTGGAAGACGTGACTGGAGAAGATGTGCTGGAGGTGAGAGGTGTAGTGGAGGCGTATTTGTTTGCTTATGTTTTACTCACAAGGAGAGTATTTACCTTGTATCAGTTTTGTTGTCTTGTTTTTCTCTATAATATTTTTTAACATTAATGTTGACATTTTCATAAGCATCTGGTATTTAAGCAGGAACCTGGCATGCACTACATGCCCGGGATAGAAGGAATTGTCACGTACATGACTATGTATGTTGCTAAGGCGGTGCGTTATATAGCATAACATATAGACGCGACAAGAACTTGAAGGATCTTCTTGTTCACAGCTGTCTCCCAACGGAGAATGCCACTCACTTTGGCACACTACCCTGTGGTCAGACACGATGCAACACGTGCAAGTATGTCATCTCAACGCAGAACGTATCCTTTCCTAAGGCTACGTACACCATCACTGGTAGCTTCACGTGTGAATCGCGTAATGTCATTTATACGATCATATGTAAACGTTGCTGCAAAACCTATATTGGCCAAACAGGCAAACGACTTGGGGACAGATTCAGCCACCACTTAAATGACATCTCTCAGCAAAAGTCCACACCAGTTGCCACACACTTCAATGGTCCGGACCACCATGGTCCCATCGACATCCAGGTCACTGCGATCCGATCCTGCTCCTCTGACACTGCCAGCCGAGAACAGCTTGAGAACCGTCTTATCCACCGCATGGGGTGTCTAAAACCAGCCGGTCTCAACACTTTCCACACCTTTGTCTGAGGTCACCCTTTCCTCTCTTGCTCTATTTTGACTCTTTCCACTTTTATCCTATTCTTCTATTTTTATGCAATCCTCCATAATATTTCCTCTTCTATTTCCAGTCCCCACTTTTATTACGTTTGGGTATTTTTTCGTTTTTTCGTTTTTAGTTTCTTAGTATGTATTGTGTACATCCGGGGTCAAGAGTCACTTCCTTTCAGCCAAGCGTGATAGCATGCTTCGCCTTCAGGGAAGTACCTAGGTTTTATTTATTTATTTTTTAATATTTATTTTTATATTCATTTTAGTTCTTATGTCTCCTATCTAGCCTTCACTTTCTTTCTTTTCCTGACAAAGGTCTTGTGGCCGTAACGTAGACTACTTTCTTTGTCTTTTGTCCTCGTTAGAGGAATCACTTTTTTTCGATTTTTTTTTCAACCCTATCCATTGTACTCCACATCTTACCGCTGTTCCTCTCAACTTCCTCGAATTTATATATATATATTTTGACTGCACTGTGTCTGTTATCTCGTATCTCTATCTACCTAACCTGCTTATCCCCCTGATCCTATCCTATCTCTTCTTTTTCAGTATTGCATATAATTTTATATCCTATTTATTTATTCATTTTCGTATTTCCCTACTCTTCCTTCATACCTTATATTACTGCAATCTACCCTATTTATTTATTTATTGTTTCATTAGTCTCCATTTTCATTTAGCGTTTTATAGCCTATGTTATTTATTATTTATTTTATATTTTACGTTTTTTATTTTCTGGACGTTTTACTTTTCCCCACTATGCCCTCTCTTAAATATGTTATCAACTCTCTCCGAGTGTTGGTTACCACCAGCTTCAGCTCCCTACCTCCTGATATATCCCGTGCCGCTATTGACTTTGCGTTCGTTACTTTCAAGAAAACCAGATTCTCTTCTTATCTCCACTTTATTCACACCTGCCTCCACCACAAATTTCTTCCCAATAGATTCTCTTCCAATTTTCATCCATCTGCTGGTACACTCAATCCTAGGGAACAACGTCTCCTACAACGAATTGAGACCAGATGTGGCTTTCAACGTATGCGCGTAGTGGCCGCCAGTCACTCCCGCCTTTTATCAGACCTCAGTGCCCAACAGACCCAGCTTCTGCTTCACTTACGTTGTCTCACCTCCAACAACTTCCCTTTCTACTCTATGATACGCACTACTATCCACACACTGAACCGGCAACTGCATGAATTCCTTTCCACGTCCAAACACCATAAACTATCCCGTCTCATCCCTACTCCCAAAGCTACCCGTCCATCCTCCACTCCATCATGCACTCAGGTAGTCTGCATCCCCCAAGATCTACCCCTCTCTGAGGGAGAGCGCTCTGTTCTTAGTAAGGGCCTAAAATTTGTTCCTCTTCGTCCGACCCTAGACCAATACAATCTCCTCCAGGCTGAATCCGACATCTTCGCACGCTTTTCTGACTCTACTAAACCCCCCTTTACACCTAAACCTGGGGCCTCTCATGCCCTGGACCTGTATATCAAGAACACCATCCATGACATTCAGCAGCTCTGCCCTCGTAGATTGCATTATTCCAATCTCACTTCGGCAGAGTCCCGCGCTCTCTCCCTTCTTCGCCGGAGAGACGACATTGTCATCAAACCGGCTGACAAGGGAGGAGCCATTGTCGTCTGGCAGAAGGACTTATATCTAAGTGAAGGTAAAAACCAGTTGACCAATGGCTCTTTTTACAGGCCCAGGACCAGCGATGCGACTGTCTCTAACAATCGCATTGTACACAACACCATTAAACAGCTCATCACTGATAATGCTCTTCCTCCCAAAGCTTCTCGTCTTAGGATTCATGACAGCTCTTTGGGCAAGCCTGTATTCTACATGCTCCCCAAAATTCACAAGATCGACAACCCTGGCAGACCTATTGTCTCAGCCTGTTCCTGTCCTACTGAACACATTTCTGACTTCCTCGATAGCATTTTCCAGCCTATCGTTGAGAATCTTCCCTCCTTTGTCAAAGACACCAGTCATGCTCTTACTACATTCTCCTCTATCCGACTCTCAGCAGACCGCTCCTACCGTCTTTTCTTGTTAGACGTCTGTTCTCTGTACACCTCTATTCCCCACTCTGATGGTCTCCGAGCTCTTCGGTTTTTTCTTGACCAACGCACTTGCCCTTCTATATCCACTGTCACTCTTCTCCGTCTTGCTGAACTGGTCCTTCAACTGAATTCCTTTGAATTTAATGGTCAGTTTTTTGACCAAATTAGTGGTGTTGCCATGGGAACGAAGATGGGTCCTAGCTATGCCTGCCTGTTCATGGGCCACTTGGAGCATCAGATATGGCAACAATACTCCGGTCCTTTGCCCGGATTTTACCGCAGATATATCGATGATGGCATAGGTCTCACAGATATGTCTGAGACTGATTTAAATCGCTTCATCGTCTTTGTCAACCACTTTCGCCCCACCATCAAGTTCACTTCCCTCGTCTCCACAGTATCTGTCAACTTCCTTGACATTACTATTTCTATCACGCCCTCCGGCCTTAATACCTCAGAATACTACAAGCCTACAGATGCCCACAGCTACTTCCTGTATACCTCTTCTCATCCTCGGGCCTGTCGTGACTCCCTTCCTTTTTCACAACTTCTCCGCCTCCGCCGTTTGTGCCAAGACGACGATGACTTCCACTTCTGAGCAAATGAGATGTTGGATTTCTTCCGTAGCAGACTTTATCCGGAACATGTTCTCACCTCTGCTCTCCAACGTGTGTTCCCCATCTCTCGTCTGGAGGCCCTCATACCTCACTATAAATCCACTTCAGATAGAGTCAAATTAATCTTGACCCATCACCCTCACAGTACTGCTGTCAAACAGATCCTTTTCCGCCACCTCCCTATCCTCCAAGCAGAGCCTGCGACCCAAGACGTATTCGGTGAAGCACCTTTGGTGGCATATAGACGCGACAAGAACTTGAAGGATCTTCTTGTTCACAGCCGTCTCCCAAAGGAGAATGCCACTCACTTTGGCACATTACCCTGTGGTCGGACACGATGCAACACGTGCAAGTATGTCATCTCAACCTAGAAGGTGTCCTTTCCTAAGGCTACGTACACCATCACTAGTAGCTTCACGTGTGAATCGCGTAATGTCATTTATACGATCATGTGTAAACGTTGCTGCAAAACCTATATTGGCCAAACAGGCAAACGTCTTGGGGACAGATTCAGCAAGCACTTAAATTTCATCTCTCAGCAAAAGTCCACACCAGTTGCCACACACTTCAATGGTCCGGACCACCATGGTCCCATCGACATCCAGGTCACTGCGATCCGATCCTGCTCCTCTGACACTGCCAGCCGAGAACAGCTTGAGAACCGTCTTATCCACCGCATGGGGTGTCTAAAACCAGCCGGTCTCAACACTTTCCACACCTTTGTCTGAGGTCACCCTTTCCTCTCTTGCTCTATTTTGACTCTTTCCACTCTTATCGTATTCTTCTATTTTTATGCCATCCTCCATAATATTTCCTCTTCTATTTCCAGTCCCCACTTTTATAACGTTTGGGTATTTTTTAGTTTTTTAGTTTTTAGTTTCTTAGTATGTATTGTGTACATCCGGGGTCAAGAGTCACTTTCTTTCAGCCAAGCGTGATAGGATGCTTCGCCTTCAGGGAAGTACCTAGGTTTTATTTATTTATTTTTTTATTTTTTTATATTTATTTTTATATTCATTTTAGTTCTTATGTCTCCTATCTAGCCTTCACTTTCTTTCTTTTCCTGACGAAGGCCTTGTGGCCGTAAAGTAGACTACTTTCTTTGTCTTTTGTCCTCGTAAGACGAATCACCTTTTTTCGATTTTTTTTTCAACCCCATCCATTGTACTCCACGTCTTACCGCAGTTCCCCTCAACTTCTGCGTTATATAGGAAGCGTTAATTTACATCATGTTCATCCTTATTTTAATTTTAGTACGGAAATTATCATTGACACTTTCCATGGTTTTCGAATTATTCATGTGAACCAAAAACCATCAAATAGACATGATATTGTTCTTACGGTATTTGTTGGTATCTTTCTCCATATTTCATAGATTAAGATGTCTTATTCACATGCCGTACATGCAAGAAAATAATGTACGTGGACTGATTAAATCATGCGTTGTATTCATTGTTAACCTTTTTTAAACATATTTAACAGATTAATAAGCCATTGGCTTAGCATGCTTCTAGTTTTGTTTACTTGCTTTACTATTTTTCATTAGGAGGTGTTAGATGAGCATGTAAAACTCTTAATCTCTTGGAGGTAGGCGTGTGCCCCAATTACCTAACTCACTCTCCCTTAAACGCAAAGGTTGGGCTATGTTAGATGACCATGTCTTCACCAAGATTCTTGGAGATAGTCATGGTCTCAAACCTAACTCCTCCTTCCATATAGGGCATTAATTTGTAAAACTGCTCCTGACAGTTTTACATTCCTTTAATACAGTCAGGACGTGATCGTCTGTACGTACACGGGCAACAGCTATTCGGGCAGCTTCTGACGATCATCGTCTTTGATGACATATAGTCACCAGGAAGTGGGAAGATATGAAGATATGAGGGATTTCCAAAAGTGTGAGACAAGAGCACACATAATGCAGGTTATCTTCGCGTGCATCTCCAAGATACATCTTTTTTTCTCAATCAATTAACACTGACTCTTGGTGCTGTGGATCGAATCCGGACTGGGTTCCTCTGACGTCATGCTTGTCGACTCATTGTCGAGTATACCTCATCGTGTGCCATGCTTTGTGACGGTGCCATGATAATTTCCTTCAATACCCAACTGTCTTTTTTATTCTAATATTATTTCTAGTATTTATTGTTTTCCCCGTTTTCTTGTCATACCAGGCAGCTAACACGGGGTTTAGCACGGGGTTGGCACTCTCATAATTTAAAACAAATTGCTACAGAACCCACCACAGCAAGAGCATGTGATCACTGTCACGGTGACTGATAATTTATTTTACCATCTCGTCCCATGTTTTATTACTCTTTTAGTGTCCTGGTTTCCTCGATATTTTGTATTTTCTTTCTTTGGATTTTACCTACGTAGCCATTTATTCCTCTCTCAGACCCATCCCGCGGCTTTGTTTTCGTTCTGGCCTTCATTATAAATTCCCCACTGGTCAGTAGCGGTCAGCTCAGCTTATGATAATATTACCTGAGCTGCACCTGGAGTTTGTCTGACGAGAAGAATGTCTCTTGCTGGTAACAGGTTTGACTTCCGATTCAAGGGGAGATAAAACTCGCGTTCGTTCTTTGTGGCTGCGGCCTTGAACGACGCAGTTAGAGCTCATAACATTACGTATTGCCTATCTGGGAAACTTTCTCGCGGTTGTTGCTTCTGATGTATACCTCTAGAATAACATTTGTCTTACTCTTGATTACGTTATACGCCGAACATCTGTAGAAACAGGCCATGCCAGGTGTCCTGGGGTAGCGTCATTTGTAGACTATAAAATTAGATACAGTGTGGACAAAACTAAAAGCAATTAAAGGAGGAAACAACAAGAAATTTAAAATCCCAACAATCAAAATACCAGAGAGGGCTGAAACAGATAGAGAAAAAGACAACATACTAGCTAAATACTTCTATAAGGTTAGGTCAATTCACAGTCTAGATAAGGCAGAAATAAATAGGCGGAAAACACTGCTAGAAAAATTAAAAGAAGACAATATGGACACCACACAGGATGCTAATTATTTATATGCAGACATTACAGTAGATGAAATAGAAAGAGCTTTAGCAGGAAAAGCCAATACCACCGCGGGGAAAGACATTCTGAGCTATGAAATCCTCAAAAAGGTACCAAATACAACTCTAAGGGTGATTGCATCCCTCTACAACAAAATCTGGCATACGGAAAAAATACCATGTTCATGGAAGACAGCAGTAGTCATCCCCATACTAAAGCCAGATAAGGAAACACATGATGTCAGCTTATACAGGCCAATATCGTTAACATCGCATCTAGGAAAAATTCTAGAAACAATAGTCAACAGCAGACTAAAATTTCACCTAGAAAAGCATAATTTGTACAGTCCAACCCAGGCAGGCTTTAGAAGCCAACATAGTACAACAGAGAAACTGTTGAGTGTTAAGATAGGAATATATGTACTTTTTATTTTGTGATCAAAGGTAAACCATTAATTGTATATTTTTTTTAGTTCAGGATGAGATTTAGCGGTTATCTCCCTTTTCTGGACGATGTTCATTATTCTGTATGTCTATATTAGGATATCGTTCATACAGATGGCCTTATAGGGAGCGGTCTTGCTCTGATTTCACGGAAAGGTCTAGATTGTTCCGTGGCTGCTCTACTTTGGGCTTAGACATGTGCAGTAAACTTGCACGGGGAATTGAAGACTGGCTTTCCGGGCAGTCGTTGAAAATCTCCGAGCTGACAAGAAGTCAGCGCTCGTCTCTGTTGATAATTCTGGGGAATGGAGCCTTTGTTAGGTGTAAAATGATATTGAATTTTCCCCCAGTGATTATTCTGGCTTGTGATAGTATAGCCATGGATGTGAAGAAATGGGTTGTGTGTTATTTCTAAACGGTAACAGGTAAAAAGACTTTTGAATCTTATATTATTGCCAGAAACAGTATTAAGATGGCTTTCTCCTAATGCGGAGATATGTTGATTAAAGGAGACTGACGTTAGCCATCTCCCTTTCCGCTTATACGGCGTATTGCTTATAAGATTAGACCTACATGACCTGTTTGGTCAAGAGAAGCCAAGTACTTCATCAAGGTGGGTTTCTCCTAATGCGGAGATATTAGATAGGAGAGACTGATATTGGCCATTTTTGAAATAACGCTGCTTGTACGGCTCATGTGGAGCCTAGAACTGTATCGCTGAAAATCATGCTGCTTGTACGGCTCATGTAGAGCCCAGAACTTTACTGCTAAGGAGGCTTGCTCCGAGTGAGGAGCTATATTATATAAGAAGAGACTGAGATATATATTTTTGAAGCAGTCCGCTATCCGTGCGGCTGATGTGGTAGCCTGGATCTACCTGACCTGCTTGGTCAAGAACAGTAGTCATATGAAGCGCGCCAGTTGCGCGGCTTATTTGTTGCAGCCAAGGTCTACATGCAAAGTCTCTATGATGTGGAATATCATGTATGGTTGCTATCTACATGATTATATGTGTTTACATCCCTGTGAATTTTTTGATGTCAGCGTATGTCTTGTTGTTCGTAATAAATTATAAGAAACGTCAGCAGTCGTCTTCAGTGCTTCCTGACTTCTGAGTGTGGTATGAACAGCATGGTATCATCAAGCAACCACCTACACACTTGCAACAGATAACCACATTCGCAACAGTGGTGGCTTCCAGTAATTGAAACGTTACCTACGACATTCGTTTTTTTCAAGATCCATTCAACGTGTTCGTTACGTCCTTGATGATGTTGATCTATGTTCATTGACGTTACTAAAGCACCATGTCTTCCTATGACGTTCCTGTGTTGATTCGTTATTGACATTATCGTCTGCCTGGCATCTTTGCAATTTTTGTCGTCGTCGACTGCAAATACCCGGCTTTGTAAAGAAGGTTTTTACACCAGATCATTACTTCTCAAGAATACATTGTTCCAGCCAACGTCGGATTTCCGTACTTGCACCTGTGTTACAGTTCCTGTTTTCATCGTTGCTGGTAGTTTAAAGGACAGTGCCTGTTTTTCGTCATTGCTGTATTCCTTCAGCGTTGGATCTTCTCTTCGCTGAACGGTGTTTGCTGAGGACTCCATCGTTGTTATTCTCGAGGTCAGGATTTTTTTCGCCAGATAAGATATGTGGCTTGATGTTTTGTAAACTGTGCCTCTGTATGTGTGGTAGTTAAGCCTTCCTCTCTGCACACACTATTGATATTCCTTGTTTCATGATTCATGTTTTTGTGTTATATGTTATATTTATATTGATATTTCGCGGGTTTCGGTTGGGCGATGTCTCAAATAGGGTATCCCACTTAACCGAGGGCCTAATGTGAGCGTTCTTTAGGGAACAGTGCGAATTTCCCTCAGTACAAATCGTTGGCGACTTTTGGTTGCTATTTTTGTTTAGTTGTGACGAGATGTGTGTTGACGCCCATTCTGGCTATCATAATGTTGTGTGTAGATTTTGTACCTCCGTAGAGTTGACATTCATTTCTAGACATCAATGTGTTGTAGTGTGAAGGTAGAGGTGCATGAGCAGACATCAAAGGGTGTGAATGCGTGTATGAAGGTTCGAGGAAGGCAGTCGTCTACTGAAAGTACATACTTGCACCACTACGTAGAAAAAGTCAGTAAACGTTGGGAATGCCATAGACGTTTTCAACATTTAATATCACACTAGAACAGTGGACGCTGACAATGGTACACATTCATTTAACAAATATAAAGACATCTTAAATATGACAGCAGTTCAGTGCAGCTTTTCTTCAATAGCTCATCAGGAAACTGTGCATATCATAATGATGATCTCGATCTATCTTTCTATCCTCAACTATAGCAAAATACCTCGCGTTGAGAGCTGGTCTTCATATAGGTGAGTTTAACTCAACTCATTCCTGACACCAGCAAGTCAGGCATATCTTCTTGTATACAGCAGGCCGCAAAAATATGGCGGGGCCGCTAACTACAGTGTCCCTCTGTGATTCATTGGACGAACAAGGGTGTGTCAAACCTTGTTCAAAGTAGTATTCAACAACTATGAAGTTCTTTGCAAATACAGTAGCGTAATTCGTGAGCTCAATTCTAGTATACATCATGGACTCTTTCCCGCCCAGGGGAAAAGTCATTAGCTGATTACAAATGTTATCGATAATTCTGGCAATAGATAAAGAATGAACATAGGACCATTTACCTTGTCATCTTCTCAGAAAAACACCACAAACTCACTCGCCTCCTAGGCGCTTAGAATAATAATATTGGGGAAACAGTCTTCAGGCATCTTAGACACACTCACAGAGGAATTCCCTAGGCATAAAGCCAGATCGAAGACTCAAAACGTCTTCACTCCTTGAAAAATTCAGCTCGACTCCCAAACAAGAAGTCTTTCTTTTTCCGCCCACAATCTCGCGCATGCGGCGTGAGACGGAAGACCCCCTGAGTTGACTCAGGTGGCGATCTAGGAACATTCCAGGAAACGCTGACCATTCAAACCATATATGGTCAGGTAACCAGGAATCAGTCGTAAAAATAGACCGTTTGGTTAACAGACAACAGACAAGTGGGGGTAACAACCACTGTTGATGTTAGCCAAAGTAAAAAATGAGTACCTGCCCTTTGGTCAAGAATCTAACAAATAATATTCCCCAAATTTAAATAGGTACATTTGACAGACTAACAACTCAGCGAAACTGTCTGCAACAATGTGTTAGTGTTGTTTTCGTCTATTTTTCTCCGTTTTTAGTTTTCGAGTTGTTTTGTTTGTATTAGTCTTCCTTCTCTTTCCTATCATTTATTTCTATACACCTTTTTGTTTATACACTGTGTTGTTTTTGTTTCATCGTATTATTCGCAGTTGTCATTACATTTTTTGTAACATTCGCTTTTTGTTCTGCTTTATTGTTCTTTTGATTTCTGCGAACGTTTTCATTTGTGGTTTATATCTTGTCCCTGTTATGTTTGTATGTACTGTACAGAGTAGGATCTGATTACAAAAGTGAATTATCCTTCCCCTTTTTCCAGGGACCAAGTCGACCTGCATCCAAAGACAAGTTCAGACTCTCTGTGATGTCCTGGGTCCACCGTCGTCTAGGGCGACCCCTTCCCCTTTTTCCAGGGACCATGCCTTCCATCACTGTTTTTTCCAGACTATTATGTCTTTTTATATGACCGAAAAATTTCAGCTTCCTTATTGCGATGGTATTTAGGAGCCAATGTTCCTGTACGTTTGGTGAGTGCAGTACTTCTCTGTTGGTCTTTTTTTTCTGTCCAGGGTATTCTCAACATCCTTCTGTAGCATTTCATTTCGAATGATGTAATCGTTTTTGCAACTGTTTTATTGAGTGTCCAAGTCTCGCAGCCGTATGTTGCTACTGGGAATATACATGCTCTGATCAGTTGTAACTTTGTTTCTTTGCTTGTGCCTTGCCATAGGTTTTTCATCTGTATTAGTTTATGTGAAGCAATTGCAAGTCTTCTTTTAATTTCTACTGCACAGTCGCTAGAGCTGTTGATGATTGATCCTAAGTATTCGAATTCATTAACACTTTCCAGTTCTTCGTTATCAATTTCAATTTCTGGTTTGGTCTTTACTTTGTCTGTTGTCAATACTTTGGTCTTCTTGGTGTTTAGGTATAGATTCTGGGCCTCGCTGTGTTTTTTGGTGGACAGAATTAATTGTTCAAGTCCTTCTGGGTTGGTCGATAGGAGGACTGTGTCGTCAGCATATCTGATTTCCGGGATCTGGTACCCGCCGATGTTAAATGAGTCAAACTCTGTGTGTTCTTGGTCATCTCTTACGTTTCTCATGATATTCTCGGCATAAATGTTAAACAGGTAAGGGGAAAGGGTACAGCCTTGTCTTACTCATTTCTGTACTACAAACCATTCTGATGTTTCCCCCTCTACTCTTACGGCTGCCTGTTGTTCTTGGTACAGCAGTGCGATGAGTTGTATAAGGTGGATTGGAAATCCCATATTTTTCATAATAGCCCATAACTGCTGATGTTGTACACAATCGAAAGCTTTGGTGTAATCAATGAAACAAGTATGTAGGTCAACGTTGAATTCTCTACACTTTTCTATGATGATCCTCATGTTGAATATATGATCTCTAGTGCCTCTACCTGGTCGAAAACCCGCCTGTACTTCGTTTATTTCTGTTTCTAGCTTTTGTTGCATCCTTTTCATTATGATTTGTAATAGTATTTTGCTGGCATGGCTTATAAGAGCTATAGTTCTGTAGTTTGTGCACAGTTTCAGGTTGCCCTTTTTTGGCAAGGGTATGTAAATTGATCTTTTCCATTCCTTGGGCCAAATTCCGCTTTGCCAGATCTTGCAGCATAATGCATTTTATATACGAGCGCTGCCTTCTCCTGCTGCCTGTATCATTTCAGCTGTTATTTCATCACAACCAGGAGATTTTCCACTTTTTATGTGTTTGATTGCGTTCCGGACTTCCTCTATGGTATTTTCTGGTTCACGTTCTGCTTCATTTATGACGTTGTTATCTGCCTCTTTGTTTATTTCCGTATACATTTCTTGACAGTACTCCTTCCATCTGTTCAGAAGTGAATTATACAGTTGATAAATATTTATACAAGGTGTTATATCATATTATTAGACATAATGTCTACCCTGGACTATTTCATTGAGCAAGGGAAAGCTTTTGGCAAGGGTGGAGAAAAATTAGAAGAATTTGCATTTGCTGAATATGGCAAGGCGCAGAAGGCTGAAGAGAAGAAACAGAAAATGGAATTTGAAAGACAAAAGATGGAACCTGAGGAGAGGAAATTCAAACTAGAAATGGAACAAAAAAGATTAGAAAGTGAAGCTGAACAAAAGAAATTAGACAGAGAAGCTGAACAAAAGAAATTAGACAGAGAAGCTGAAAGTAAGAAATTAGAAAGAGATGCTGAAGCTGTACAAAAGAAATCAGCCGCAGAAGCTGAAGAGAGAAAACAGAAGCTAGAAGCTGACAAAGAAAGAATGGAACACGAAGAAAAATAGTAGCTTTGGAGTTGGAAAAGATAAAGATGGTGAATATGGGTAATTCAAAAAATAATTCAAATAACCAAACATCTTCTAGTAAGATGAATGCTGGTACTTATAAGGTTAAATTACCTGCTTTCAACTCTACCTATGATGATATAACGTTCTACCTGAATAGGTTTGAACTTTCATGCAAAACTAGTAGGGTAGACAAATCGCAATATGTTGCCCAACTGAGTGAAATACTTAAAGGTGAAGCATTAAATACTATACGTATGGTGGAAGGGCCTGACAAGTTTAACTATGAGGTTGCCAGAGTGGCCTTGTTAAAGAAATATCAGCTCAATGAAGACGGTTATCGTCTTCGCTTTAAGACTATGCTACCAGAAACTGGGGTAGAATTTTAGGAGTTTATCTCAAAGATACGTCTTACATTCACACGTTAGGTTGAACTGTCGAAGACTGAACACACATATGAAGCCCTTATTTACTTATTGCTTCGGGACAAAGTCATGTCATCGGTTAATGAGTCTTTTCTTGCATTCTTACATGAACGTAAGCCTACGAACATAAAAGATATGGAACAATATTGTTGCCAGTATGTCACTGCACACCCAGAGGTAACTGTTAGTAATTCTAAAGTTAAAGAAGGTTTACCTGTGGCGTCAGCAGCACCATATGGTCCTAATTTTCGTCGTAAATATCAAGGTGCTCAACGCAATTTTGATAGGAGGAGTAATCGTGATTTTTGACAGAAACAATGGGGTCCATCACGGAATGATTTATCCTCAGGGAATTGGAGGCAATCTAAAAGTCTTCAATATTTTGGTCCTAACAATTGTAGGAACTTTAAAAGAGGTTACTACAATAGAGGTAATCGAAACTATAATAACTTTTCAGGTAGACCACAAAACCCATATAAGAGATATTCTGATCAATGTGAAAATGACAATTACAACCAGGGAAACTGTGGTTCAAATCAGAACAATAGTTGCAATAGACCAAATAACAATGGTTGCAAGGGAAATAATACTCGCGGTAAACCGCAACATAATAATAGATCATGTCACCATGCTTACTCTGCTCAACAAGAGTCCCAATGTAATCATAATCAGGGTGATAATGGTAATAGTACATCTAATGCTAATTCTTGCTATGCTTTCGATTTCGAGAGAGCATCTAAGTGCCCACAATGCACAACTTTATTTGAACCTACAACTATATATACTTTGAGTTGTGGTCATCCTCTACCCGCTCTTCCTGCCGCAGCTGCGCATGACTAAAGAGGGTCTCTTATTCTACATAAAGGTTTAGTGAACAATAATCCAGTCTCAGTTCTCTTTGATTCTGGATGCAGTACTATTGGAGTTAGACAATCTCTTATAAATCCTTCCTGTGATACTGGGAAAATGGTACAATGTGTGACATTCGGTGGGTCACTTGAAAAGTATTCCACTGTTGTCATCCACATAGCTACTCCGTTTTTCACGGGGGATGTTCACGCATGTTTGCTCCCGAATCCTATAGCGGACCTTATCGTTGGACGTATACACGGAGTTAGAGAGTGTACCCCGGAGCAGATTACTATTTGGGAAGAACAAAACATTCAGACTGCTTATGCAGTCACTACAAGAGCGCAAGCTCAAAATATTTCTCAAACTCCATCTACCGAAACTGAAGAAGTGCATAACCATGATGATCACTCAATGATTTCCCAAGAGTCTTTTATAAAACTCAAACAAGATGACACTTCTATGGAAAAATTCTTCCAACAGTTTAAGAATGATAATCCAAACCAGAACACAAATCATAAATCTTGGATTTCTAAAAATAATGGAGGACTATTCAGTATGGTACAAGATTCTACTGCGTCTACTCATTCGCAAATTCTAGTACCTAAGATTATGAGAGTTCGAATTCTACAACATGCTCACGACTCTCAATGCGCAGGACATATGGGATTTTCCCCTACCAAATCGAGGATTCTTGCCTCATTTTTTTGGCCACAAGTAAATAAAGATATACGTATGTATTGTCGCTCTTGCAAGATATGCCAAGAGGTTAAGTCACGCGGTCCACGCCATGTAGCACCTATCCAGGCTGCGGACACTGCTATTCGTCCTTTTCAAAAGATGGCGATAGATATTATTGGTCCTTTTAAAATCAAGTCGGCCAGAGGACACCAATTTATCTTAACATGCGTAGACATGTGTACTCGTTGGCCAGAGGCTATACCTCTCAAGAGCATTTCTACTGCCGATATTGCAGACGCTCTTTGGCTAGTGTTCTCACGTTTAGGATTTCCCAATGAAATCTTATCGGATCATGGCACACAATTAATATCAGACACTATGTCTCAGGTGATGTCTACACTCAGGATTGAAAGATCTTTAAGCAGTATCTATCATCCGATGTCAAACGGTTTAGTTGAACGTTCAATAGAACCTCAAGAGTTTGCTAGGAAAGATATCTGAGGATCATCCTCAGGATTGGGACAGAGTCTTACCAGCTGCTCTTTTTTGCGTATAGAGTGGTCCCTAACGAGCATACAGGGTTTTCTCCATTCCAACTTATCTTTGGTGCGCAACCGCGCGGTCCCATGTCTTTGCTGCACGACCTAATAACTGCTGAGAATATCAGCGAAGACACTAAATCCTCTTACGAATATGTAATTGCTTTAAGGCAGAAAATTATTGAAGCATGTAGATTAGCTACCTCTGCATCCTAGTCTGCTAAACAGAAAGCAAGAAACTTCATAAATAAAAAAGATGTCTACGTCAACTCTTTCCTGGTGACAAGGTACTTGTACTACTGCCTTGTAGAGAAAATAGACTTCTTATTACATGGAAAGGTCTTTACACTATCATCTCTAAAATTTCTGATGTCGACTATGTCGTCGATATGGACAGAAAACATAAAACATTTCATAGCAACATGCTAACAGAATTTCATGAACGACCACATTACCTACAACCTATTTATGAAGCGACGGACGATTCGCTAGTCCCGCATGGTCATTACACATCTCCGTCAATCATACAAGAAGAGGAATCTACTTTCTCAGACGTAAATCTTCCTCTCTCCGTAATCCCACTGCATTCTACAGAATCATGGGAAAATGTGAGCGTTTCTTCAGAGTTGTCTGCTGAGCAACAACAACAAGTTTCTGCTCTTTTACATACTTTTCAGGATGTTCTCACTGACATTCCTGGACAAACATCTATTGTTAAACACGACATAATACTCACTGATCATAATCCTATCAGAGTCCGACCTTATCCTATTCATTTACACTTCCAAACACAGGTCGAGAAAGAATTGGATGAAATGATACAGATGAAAATAATTGAACCATCCACTTCGTCTTATTCTTCGTCTATGGTTATTGTCCGTAAAAAAGACAATAACATACGTCTTTGCGTCGATTATCGTAAATTGAACCAGGTAACGAAATTCGATGCTGAACCTATGCCCTTATTAGAGGAGCTACTCGTTAAGCTTTCTAATTCTAGGTTCTTTACCAACCTCGACTTGTCCAAAGGTTATTTGCAGGTTCCCCTCACTGAACGCGCCAAACCTCTTACTGCTTTCTCAACACCTAGGGGGCTGTTCCAGTGGAACTTCATGCCTTTCGGCCTTATGAATGCTCCAGCTACTTTCGTACGCATGATGCGTCGTATTCTTTCTTGTCGTCCTGATGTCATTGCGTACTTGGACGATATTTGTCTCTTCAGTGATTCCTGGGAAGATCACTATCAAGGTCTTGTTGACCTATTGTCTATCCTACGCTCTCATTATCTGACGGGGAAACCGTCAAAAGCCTTTGTGGGCTTTAGCGAGATTTTTTTTTTGGGTCATCGTGTTAGTGATGGTCTCCTGCGGACGGAGGACAAAAACACAACTAAAATTCTCAATATCACTACTCCCAAAACAAAGAAGCAAGTACGTAGCCTATTAGGCTTAATACAATTTTATGGTAGGTTCATCCCTAATCTATCATCTATTACGGTACCTATCTCTACACTATTGAAGAAGGGGTCACCTAATAATGTACGTTGGTCTCAAGAATGTCAATCCTCA
Organism: Oreohelix idahoensis; assembly: GCA_024509875.1. Taxonomy (NCBI): domain Eukaryota; kingdom Metazoa; phylum Mollusca; class Gastropoda; order Stylommatophora; family Oreohelicidae; genus Oreohelix; species Oreohelix idahoensis. Next base: position 29,460 of record JAMPIV010007213.1, on the reverse strand, counting down.
TTAGATAGGATTAAGGATTTGTTTTCTTCTCCACCTATCCTAAGACTACACACTGCGGATAAGACTTTTGTTCTTTGCAGTGATGCATTATGCATAGGAATCGGAGCCGCATTGATGCAAGTGTATTCTGAAACTCTGCATCCGGTGATGTATGTCTCTAGGAAGCTAAATGCGGCAGAACGGAATTACTCTGTACTAGACCGAGAGTTATTAGCTATGGTCTGGTCGATTCATAAACTACAGAGATTCCTTCTTAGTGCGCATTTTATTGTAGAAACTGACCAGAAGGCTCTAACAGCTATTCAAAGTATGGATCTGAAGAGCTCAAGGTCCACTAGATATGCTATTGCTCTTCAACCTTTTCACTTCTCGATACGAGCTATCCGTGGGTTGGATAATGTAATGGCAGATATACTGTCTCGATGCCCACATAATTCTACGTGACTTTCTTTATAAATTTCAGGGTTAACTAGATACCTGTGGTTATGGATTAACACTCAGATTGTACATGTATATGATCCTGTTAAGTTAAGACTCTAGAATAGACTTTTCATCTTTCTCTGTAACAGAGGAAGGTTTGATTATATCCATACATGGGCCAAAAGCTTACATAGCCATATTTTATAGATAAAGATGTAGGATTGAATGTTATATATTATAAAATCCTACGGTTATCAAACAGAGTGTATCATTTGTATTTCTCACAGCAAATCAGGCTGTGATATGGAGAGTGTCAACAGCTTGCCAGCTGTATTAAGATGTGACGTCCTTGCTTTTTATTTAGCTTTGGATGCTTCTATTGATGTCTATGGCTCTCATTACAGTACACTATGCTTTGGAACTCCTGACTTCATCGAGGATTCCTGCTTGTTAATTAAATTTATTGTATATTGTCACATAATATTATCTTAAATTTATGTTACTTTGTAATCATGACCTTTTGATGATATATACGGGTGTCTCTATATTGTTGTACATTAATGTTAAGAGAATAATATCGTAATGACACCTCTATTTTCGGTAATTCATTATTACGAAATATGTCAATATTGTATTTTTTTTAAATATATGAAAGTCACATGTATGTATTATCCCAGCAATTCATAGTGTGATTGTGAGAAGATAGTTTCTCTAAAGTTGTGAGACAATTTCTGTTCTCACCCGACGCTTCATTGTGCGTCATTATGGCCTTAAGTTTTGGCGATAAATGTGTTGATGCTGTCTAGCTGCGCGTCATTTATACGCGGTAGGGCTGGTTGGCTAGAGTATCATGCTCGCTATTTTTTGTTTTGGTCTTTATGTTTATTAGGGTTTATCATGTACACGGTTATATATTATTATGATATTCATTGATGGCATGCATTGCTTTTTGTATCTCATTACCGTGTCATAATCCTAGTCTTTTCCTTTTCTATTTCTTTACATATCTCATCTTGCCTTTGTTTACTCGTCGTCTTTCTCTGCTTTTGTCTTGCTACTATTTATACCTCTGTGTTGATGACTTTATATTTAGTGTATACTTGTAGGTAGATATGTGTATGCTTCCGCCCTCATTTGTTTCCAGTCATTGTAATTTTGAAAAAAAAATGATGTTATCATTTTTTCCCCGGGGAGGTGTGGTAAACTGTTAAGATAGGAATATATGTACTTTTTATTTTGTGATGAAAGGGAAACCATTAATCGTATATTTTTTTAGTTCAGGATGAGATTTAGCGGTTATCTCCCTTGTCTGGACGATGTCCATTATTCTGTATGTCTATATTAGGATATCGTTCATACAGATGGCCTTATAGGGAGCGGTCTTGCTCTGATTTCACGGAAAGGTCTAGATTGTTCCGTGACTGCTCTACTTTGGGCTTAGACATGCGCAGTAAACGTGCGCGGGGAATTGAAGACTGGCTTTCCAGGCAGTCGTTGAAAATCTCCGAGCTGACAAAAAGTCAGCGCTCGTCTCTGTTGATAATTCTGGGGAATGGAGCCTTTGTTAGGTGTAAAATGATATTGAATTTTCCCCTGTGATTATTCTGGCTTGTGATAGTATAACTGTTGTAGGATGATTAGCCACCAAATGTTGATGGTGGATGTAGACGCCCAACTGTTGAATGTAGATGTATCACCCCTAGACACCAGAGATGATGAAGGCGCAGAAGTATAGTGTCTTTGGTCTGGTTTGTGTATATGATGTATATGTGGAGTCAAGCAGGTAGCAGTAAAGAAGAGTCCACACAGGACGTCACATAAACTCACGACGTAGAAAGTCAATGAATGTTGTAACTGCTAGTGACGTTTCCATCATTTATTGGGACGCCACAATGACAAGATGTGTAGGCATTAACATGTAGAACAGTCTTCATTATATCGACATAGTCAGCACAACACTTGACAGCAGACAGCATAATAATGGTTAATCAAATCATGGGCTTCAATGCATCATAATCAACTGTAAATGTATACAGGTGTGGAACCCATCATCCTTTTCTATAACAGTCGATATCTTTATAAATGTATAAATGTAGGAGATTAAATTCCTTCTCCTTCCCTGACCTCCAGCAAGACAGGCACGACTTCTGGGGTATCAAAATAATGTTCTCTGATTTCCTTTAATAACAACGGTATCAAACCAAAACTGACGTGGAACCGCCAGAACAGTAAAGTCCAACAAGCAGATAGCCTTTAGGACATGCATCAACCCGATGCATAACAACATGGTGATTCGTGAGTTGAAAACTTCTCATAACGTCAACTCTTTCCCGCCCAAGGAAAGTTGACAACTAGGCACAAAATGTCAATCATAAAAGTTAGCGACAATGATAATCAAATGTAGAGCAATTACCTTCTCTTCAAGAATAAATACACAACTCACTCGCCTCCAGGCGCTTTGAATCACAAAAGGGAAATATCATCTGAGATGAACACTATAGAGGACTTCCATTTAGCGAACAATATAATCATGACAGACGCTGGAAAACGCGTCTATCTCACTCGACAAAATCTGTGGCACTGCCGGGCGGAAGCTGGTACAAAACCCACAACCAAACAACAGACATGCGCAGAACCGTTCGATTTGAATACAATTCACACAACGTCGAAGCTATGGGCACATTCTAAGAACTACACTTAAAATCGAGCCTCATAAGGATAGGAAATAACTGTCGTCGCAGGTTGACAAACGATTACAAGAAAAGTGGGCCTGAGCGCTCCATAAATGGACATGACCCAACATCGGTCAACCCGCAATAATACCGGCAACCGAAGGGCATAAGAACAGGTTCCCACCTAATGTAAAACGTAACTTCAATTCCAAGAGTTATGTACCTTGCATTAGAAAAAATTGAGTACACGGATAACATAGTGAAATTCTTATGTGTAACAATAACCATGGATGTGAAGAAATGTGTTGTGTGTTATTTCTAAACGGCAAACAGGTAAAAAGACTTTTGAATATTATATTATTGCCAGAAACAGTATTAAGATGGCTTTCTCCTAATGCGGAAATACGTTGATTAAAGGAGACTGACGTTAGCCATCTCTTGAAGAAACCTTGCCGATTATACGGCGTATTGCTTGTAAGATTAGACCTACGTGACCTGTTTGGTCAAGAGAAGCCAAGTACTTCATCAAGGTGGGTTTCTCCTAATGCGGAGATATTAGATATGAGAGACTGATATTGGCCATTTTTGAAATCACGCTGCTTGTACGGCTCATGTGGAGCCTAGAACTGTATCGCTGAAAATCATGCTGCTTGTACGGCTCATGTGGAGCCCAGAACTTTACTGCTAAGGAGGTTTGCTCCGAGTGAGGAGCAATATTATATAAGAGGAGACTGAGTGTTACGTACATTTATTACCTAAGGGGGTAGTCTTCGGTCCTGCCAAATGTACGCACCAGTTTTATATAGTTATATTATTTGAGCGTTCGATTGATTCACGCACTGACGTGCACAATGCAGTGTGAGTTGCTTTGGACGCACGGGTAACCTAGTTTGGAGAGAGTGACGTCATGTGAGTTCGGGGCAGTACGGACTGTGTTTATGTCCGAGGTATATTTCTTGGAATATTTTATTGGCAAGTTTGGAAGAAGCCATTACTTTTGTATGATCTCTACTGGTTCATGATGCAGCCAAGAGTAGAAGTATCATGTAAGTGTCGCCCCATGTCATTGAATGTTTATTGAGTAAATTAATGTATAAGGCCGCTCATAGTTCTGATCTAGCGGGAAGTCATCACAGTATGTCCTTCCTAGAATGGACAGACGGAGTCGTTAGCCCTTTTGAATTACCGTAGAGGGGAGGATTCCTACGAAGAAACAAAGTTAATTGATTTGCATACTTCTTATGTTTATATGCCGTATTTTCGTAAATGCCAAAGTCGTGGCATGGATACAGAGAGGTTGGTCAATACAGAACTCTAACCTGGTCGTATTGTTGTGGATGACTTTGTTTGGATTGTTATATATCTATGCTACCTAAATATTGTATGAAGGAAGTCTGGAATTAGTGCGAGTATGACAAGAAATATTACTCAGTGAGAATTAATCCGTTTGTCATAGGATACGTCCTTGAGAGAAGGTCAACGGACGTTACTACTATACATATGCTATGGCAAAGGAAGTGATCGATCTTTAGTCACTTGAATGAGAGGACTTAATTGTAGAGGATCTTCATAAACTTGAAAAGTTAATGATCAACATTTTGATGTAATGACTTTTTTGCAACTGTAAATATGACCGTCTTGTTCAACGTCGTATATGTCACGTTCAATAAAATATATGTACAATCATCACAGCCTTGTGTGCTGCCAGTCAATAACCAGTTCATCACTACTTGTTGGTGTTCGTGTTGAAGAACATTTATGACATTTTCGTTCTATCAACACCATTCGCGTAAATAACACTCTTGAACGTTAGAAACGAACACAACAGTAATTGGTATGCCAGTGTGGTCTGGAAGTAATTTCAAATAAACGTACCCATCCAAATTATCGTTTGAAAAGAAGAATTTGTACTTTCAAGGCGACATCATCTCAATTTGGATCCTAGCGTGATAATGAATGAAAATCAACTCAAATGCTCAAGATCATCAATCAACCTCCACGTCAAGTTCTACAGTGACTGACTGCCTTGCTCACCTCTTCGTCAGTATTACGTGCGAGCTGGTTTTATATACGCAGAGCGAAGTATTGTATCCTCTGACTTACATCCACGGAGACGAGGCACCTTGTTTTTCCCGGCACACGCGAGCTAAGTATAACTTGTATCCGTTATACATTTTATTATTATTAGCTGTGCCTTAATTGTTTATGTCCACCTTTATATTTTCCGTGTTATGTGTTATATGTTGTGTATTCTTTGTGGGAGGTAGGGTTTGGAGACTCACGGAGGATACATCCCAGTTTCACACCAGGGCCTTCGTGACTGTTCTTTAGGAATTGTTTTGCAGACTTCCCTCAGTGGAATGTTCCTACGCGTGAGCGTAGAAGGATTCTAGGTCCACTGTGTCTGGTGGTCTGTGACACCTGACTGTTTAGCTGTAGTGTCAAGTTTTAATTGTTGTTTTCGTATTTATTTTTATTCGTAATTTAGTTTTATGATGAATTTTGTTTGTATTTTGCGTCCATCTCACCTTTCCTGTCGTTCAGTTTTTTTACAAAACCTATGTTTTTACACTGTGTTGTCAATTGTACTGTTAATTATCTGATCGTAGTTATCGTCGTATATTTTTACGATATTCTATTTTAGTTATACATTTTTATTTTTTTTTATTTCTACGATTGTGTTCACCCGTCCAGTTTATCATGTCTTATCGGTTATGTTTCTATTGTCTTTCTCGTTGTTCATTTCATGACATTTGATTACATAAATTTATTGATTAATAACATATTTAATAATTATATGATAACATTATACCGTTCTAAGGACAGGAACGAAGAACACTTGTTATAGTAACAAGGTTAACTAATTTATATTGATTAATTATCATTTTAAATATCTAGAGTACTGTGACTACTTATATAGAATAATGTATTCACTCGATTATTTCATTAAGCAAGCAAAAGCTTTGCAAATACCTGCTGAAGAGGTAAGACAATTCGCTATGTCGGAATATAAAGAGGCTCAAAGGTTGGAAGCTCAAAGATTGGAAGCTGAAAAGTTAAGATTGGAGAATTTGAAATTTGAGGCAGATCAAAAACGGATTGAGGCTGAGGAACAAGAGAAGAAGATGAAATTTGAGGCTGAGGAACAAGAGAAGAAGATGAAATTTGAGGCTGAGGAACAAGAGAAGAAGATGAAATTTGAGGCAGATCAAAAACGGATTGATGCTGAGGAACATGAAAAGAAGAGGAAATTTATAGCTGAGGAAGAGGAGAAAAAAATGAGATTAACCGCTGAATTGGAAGAGAAACGATTTCAGCGAGAGGCAGAACAGAAACAAAAAGAAATGGAAGTTAAACAAAAGGAAATGGAAGAAAGAAGATTAATAGCTGAACAAAATACATTACGACTTCAGCTTGAGAGGGAAGAGAATGATAGAAAACGACAGCATGAACTAAAATTAGCAGAGTCAGAATATGAGAGACTTAGGTTAACTCAGGAATCTAATTCTCAGAGAACTTTTGAAAGCCAAACTTCATCCAGACAGGATCATTTTAAGGAAATTCACCTTAAATTACCAAAATTTAATCCCCCGTCTGATGACGTAATATTCTTCCTAGATAGGTTTGAGGCCACTTGTGGATCTTATAACGTGGATAAAGCGCTATACTGTACATATTTATCCAGATTACTTACAGGGGATGCATTAGCAGTTTATCATACCACCAGCATTGGTGAGAAAAATGACTATAATGCTCTTAGAGCAGCACTTCTGCAAAAATTCCAAATGACAGAAGACGAATATCGTTTAAGATTTCATACATTACTACCTCAATCTGGCAGAAATTTTAGTGATTTTCTGTCACAGATACGACTAACATTAGAAAGATGGATCGAATTATCCAAAATTGAAAAGTCGTATGAAGGTCTCTTCGATTTACTGATGCGCGATAAGGTACTTTCGTCTGTAAATCCTACATTTCTCGCATTTTTACACGAACGGAAACCTTTATCTATGAACGGCTTAGAAGAACATGCAAAAAAATTTTGTACTGCTCACCCAAACATGGATCTAAGTAACGCACAGATTAAGAATGAATTGCCTGTTGCTTTTGCAGCACAACAAAACAATTTTTCACGAAATCGTTCCTTTAGTGCTGACAGGTATGTCAATAAGGGAAATAATTACAATTTTAACAATGATAACTTTTACAAAGGGAGGCAATTTCAACAGTCTGCTCCATTTGGTGTTTCTTGGGACCAAGCTCACAGATCGCGAGATTTTGGTAGCAATAATTTTAAAAATAATCAAGGACATTATAATAAACAAAACTGGAGATCAAAATCTCAGGGTCCACAAAACAGACAAGGTTCTTGGAATAAAAATTTTAAAGAACAGCATAACTTTAATTATACAAACTATCGGACTCATCCAAATTTTAACTTTAGCAGAAACGACAATTTTGGCAATTTTAAAGCAAATAATCAAAATCGATCGCGTCTTAGAGATAGATCGTCGAGTAATACAGGTAGACATTCTAATGTTGCTTTTAGTGATACACAGGCTAACATTGAACAGGGTAAAGGAGCTGAAACTCATATTGCTATGTGTTGTTCTCTTGATTGTACCCAAGTCAAAGATTGTTCAGAATGCTCCACTCTTTTCCAGCCCAAGGCGATCACGACGCTGCGTTGCGGTCATACTTTGCCTAGTCTACCTGCAGTCTGCATGGCCACTCCTGCGTCAATACACCAGGGACAGGGCTCTCTTAAGTTTAACAGAGGATTTGTTAACAATATTTCATGCTCTCTTTTATTCGACTCAGGTTGTACCACTGTGGGCGTCCGGACTTCGCTGATCGATCCTAGTTGTGCGACGGGCAGGGTTGTCAAGTGTGTGACTTTTGGTGGCACCGTCGAAACATTTCCCACTGCTATTATTGATCTTAATACACCATTTTTTTCAGGAAAGATCCAAGCATGTCTCCTTCCGAATCCAATTTGTGATTTAATACTTGGTCGCATACATGGTATTAAAGAGTGTACACCACAGCAAATTGCTGAATGGGAAGAGCGAAATATTCAAACTGCAAATGCAGTAGTGACTAGAGCGCAAGCTACTAATATGTCGCATGATACACCTGTTGAACCTACAGTTCATACCACTTGTGATGATGATGCTCCTATTTCACGGGAGTTGTTTGCAACCTTACAAAAAAGTGATGATTCATTAAAAAAAATTTTTCAGTATGTTAACAAAAAGAATAACAGCAACAAACTTGCAAAATCTAGACATGACTTTATACTTAAGAATGGGATTTTGGTTAGAGTAATACGGGAAAAGGATTCATCCTTATGTTATCAGATCTTAGTCCCATCCTCTATGAGATCTCGTATATTACGACATGCGCATGACTCGCAATGTGCGGGCCATATGGGTTTTTCGTGTACCAAATCCAGAGTGCTTTCGGCATTCTACTGGCCAGGCGTCCATAGGGACATCACTCTCTATTGTCGGTCCTGTTTGATATGTCAGGAAGTTAAGGTACGGGGTCCATTTCATGCGGCTCCTATTCAAGCTGCGGACATCCCGATTAGACCATTTGATAAAATGGCTATAGACATTATTGGTCCTATGCTACCATCTGCTAGAGGGCATACGCATATCCTTACGTGCATTGATATGTGCACTCGTTGGCCTGAGGCCATCCCTCTCAAAAACACTTCATCTGCCAGTGTAGCAGAGGCATTGATGTTAATCTTTTCACGCATTGGTTTTCCACGGAAAATCTTGTCGGATCATGGGGTTCAGTTCATTTCTGAATTCATGTCTCAAGTTATGAAGACATTAGGTATAGACAGATCTCTTAGTTCTATTTATCATCCGATGTCAAATGGGTTAATTGAGCGTCTCAATAGGACACTCAAGCAGTTGTTGGGTAAGATGACTCAAGACCATCCCCAAGACTGGGATCGGGTCCTACCCGCTTGTCTCTTTGCGTATCGCGAAGTACAAAATCAAGCCACGGGGTTTTCTCCATTCCAGCTTGTTTTTGGCATGCAACCACGCGGTCCTATGTCGTTAATCCACGACTTATTGGTTGACGAGAATATTGAAGAGGAAACTCAATCCTCTTATGAGTATGTGATCTCTCTGAGAAAGAGAATCATAGATGCTTGTAGACTAGCTACTGCATCATCCGAACAAGCCAAAGAAAAAGCTCGTCTATTTGCAAACAAGTATAGACGTCTTCGCCAGCTTATTCCTGGTGATGAAGCTTTTGTCTTACTACCTGCGCATAACAATCGTCTTTTAATTACCTGGAGAGGTCCTTTCAGGATCATCTCAAGAATATCCGATGTCGACTACATCGTTGATGTTAATGGTAAACATAAAACCTTCCACATTAACATGCTGAAGGAGTATTACTCACGTCCTGATTATCTACAGTCAGTGTTTCAGGCAACTGACGATCCTACACCTCCTATTCAACACTATTCTAGTTTGTCAGTCATCCAAGAAGAAGAATCTTCTTTCGATGATGTACAACTACCAATACCAGTTGTACCACTCCATTCCACTGAGAAATGGAATGATGTTACAATCTCATCTACTCTTTCGGCTGATCAACGTCAGCAAGTCTCTAATATTCTACACTCGTATGAGGATGTCCTCACTGACATCCCAGGTCATACGTCAGTCATCCAACATGACATTATTCTGACTGACGATACGCCTATTCGAGTTCGCCCATATCCTATTCCTTTACACTTTCGTGATAAGGTTGATAAGGAATTGGATGAGATGCTCCAATTAAATATAATTGAACCATCTTCATCACCATATTCTTCTTCCATGGTAATCATTAGGAAGAAAGACAACAATATACGTCTTTGCGTAGATTACAGGAAATTAAACAAAGTTACAAAATTCGATGCGGAACCATTACCTCTTTTAGATGACTTATTGGAGAGATTATCTCATGCTACATTCTTTTCGAAATTTGACCTTTCAAAGGGCTATTGGCAAGTGCCACTCACTCCTAAAGCAAAGCCATTCACCGCTTTCTCGACGCCACGGGGTCTTTTTCAATGGAATTTTATGCCATTCGGATTAATGAATGCGCCAGCTACCTTTGTACGCATGATGCGCCGCATATTGTCTCATCGTCCCGATGTCATTACTTATATAGATGACATCTGTCTTTTCGGTGACTCTTGGGATGAACATATTCAGGGTTTAAAATCTTTACTTTCTACCTTACGGGATTATCACTTAACAGCGAAACCTTCAAAGGCTTTTGTCGGTTTTCATGACATCTCATTTCTGGGTCACCGCATAGGTCATGGTTTCATGTATACAGAAGACAGTAACGTCTCTAAAATTTTAAACATCTCAGCACCTAAGACAAAAAAACAAGTTAGGTCGCTTTTAGGACTAATACAGTTCTATTCAAAATTCATCCCTCATTTGTCTACTATAACTGCACCTTTTTCGTCTCTACTGAAGAAAGGCACATCTAATGTAATAAAGTGGTCGCAGGATCACCAAACGGCGTTAGACTATAAAAAACAATTTTTTTCAAATGCACCTTTTTTGAGGTTGCCTGACAAAAATCTCACCTTCATTCTCCGCAGTGATGCAAGTTCTTACGCTATTGCTGCAGTTTTGATGCAGGAATATAACGGCACCTTATTTCCGGTTATGTACGTATCCAGAAAGCTCACGCCGAGCGAGACGAAATATTCCGTTCTGGATAAAGAGCTCCTTGCTCTTGTCTGGGCAATCACTAAACTGGATCGTTATCTCCTCGGATCACACTTTGTGGTGGAGTCTGACCAGAAAGCTCTTACCGCACTGAATACAGGGAACGTTAAGTCATCAAAGTCAGCGCGTTACGCTATAGCGCTTCAACCGTTCCATTTTGAGATACGAGCTATTCCTGGAGTGCAGAATGTGTTCGCAGACTGTCTATCAAGATGCCCAAGTGAACGTGTCAAAACTAAACCACTTCCAGATGTTGGAACATCCTCACCGATAACATGAATAACTTTGTACATTGTTATTGATACTATATTAACGTTTTCTTAGTACGGGAACATTGGTACTACAGTGACTTTTTATTAATATGGCAACATTGTTAAGAGCGACAAATAGACATTCATTATTCTATGGAACATATTACACTACATGGCGTGTGCGAGAATATATTTTATCTTGTATGGAACATTCAGTACATCGTCGCGTCTATTACTAACTAGTTGCAACTGAACATTGACAATGAGTGATACTGGAATTACTTAGAAATATTAGTAACTGTTTATTTGTTAGTAATTAAGGAATATATAAATTAGATTAATTCAATTTAATCTATTTAATTGATTATGGATCACACACAAACTAACTTTCTTAGTAGTCAGGTAATACCTACATTCACGGGTCTTAGTTATGATATCTCACTTTTAGATCACTAGTCAACCATACTAGTGTTAGAAAAACATTAAGTGTGTTAATTCTTAATGTGTTTAATTTTGCATTGTTTAATTTTTGCACATTGTATTTTCAATTTCTCTGTTTTATTGATTCTCTTGTCATTGATCATCATCAGTGTTGCTGTTCATTTTCATTTTTGAAATCATATGTTTCAAATTTTTTTGAAAACTTAGTTGAATTTTATTATCATTTTTTTTTTAATGGTTTTTTCATTTTTCATTTTCAAACTTGTTTTTACTTTGAATATTACCACATCGTTCCAAAGTAGGTCGATTGTGGATGTGTGCTTTAATACATACTATCATTTAGTTATATTGATTTCTTTTAATATTCTTTTCTTAATATAGTATAACTTTATGCATTTCATATATCTTGTTGTAGTTTTGACTCACCTCTCTCGGGTATTAAGTTCAAAAAAAATTAATAGAATTAATTTTTTTTAAGGGGAGGTGATAAGGGAGCTGTTACGTACATTTATTACCTAAGGGGGTAGTCTTCGGTCCTGCCAAATGTACGCACCAGTTTTATATAGTTATATTATTTGAGCGTTCGATTGATTCACGCACTGATGTGCACAATGCAGTGTGAGTTGCTTTGGACGCACGGGTAACCTAGTTTGGAGAGAGTGACGTCATGTGAGTACGGGGCAGTACGGACTGTGTTTATGTCCGAGGTATATTTCTTGGAATATTTTATTGGCAAGTTTGGAAGAAGCCATTACTTTTGTATGATCTCTACTGGTTCATGATGCAGCCAAGAGTAGAAGTATCATGTAAGTGTCGCCCCATGTCATTGAATGTTTATTGAGTAAATTAAGGTATAAGGCCGCTCATAGTTCTGATCTAGCGGGAAGTCATCACAGTATGTCCTTCCTAGAATGGACAGACGGAGTCGTTAGCCCTTTTGAATTACCGTAGAGGGGAGGATTCCTACGAAAAAACAAAGTTAATTGATTTGCATACTTCTTATGTTTATATGCCGTATTTTCGTAAATGCCAAAGTCGTGGCATGGATACAGAGAGGTTGGTCAATACAGAATTCTAACCTGGTCGTATTGTTGTGGATGACTTTGTTTGGATTGTTATATATCTATGCTACCTAAATATTGTATGAAGGAAGTCTGGAATTAGTGCGAGTATGACAAGAAATATTACTCAGTGAGAATTAATCCGTTGGTCATAGGATACGTCCTTGAGAGAAGGTCAACGGACGTTACTACTATACATATGCTATGGCAAAGGAAGTGATCGATCTTTAGTCACTTGAATGAGAGGACTTAATTGTAGAGGATCTTCATAAACTTGAAAAGTCAATGATCAACATTTTGATGTAATGACCTTTTTGCAACTGTAAATATGACCGTCTTGTTCAACGTCGTATATGTCACGTTCAATAAAATATATGTACAATCATCACAGCCTTGTGTGCTGCCAGTCAATAACCAGTTCATCACTACTTGTTGGTGTTCGTGTTGAAGAACATTTATGACATTTTCGTTCTATTAAAACCATTCGCGTAAATAACACTCTTGAACGTTAGAAACGAACCCAACACTGAGATATATATTTTTGAAGCAGTCCGCCATCCGTGCGGCTGATGTGGTAGCCTGGATCTACCTGACCTGCTTGGTCAAGAACAGTAGTCATATGAAGCGCGCCAGTTGTGCGGCTTACTTGTTGCAGCCAAGGTCTACATGCAAAGTCTCTATGATGTGGAATATTATGTATGGTTGCTATCTACATGATTATATGTGTTTACATCCCAGTGAATCGTTTGATGTCAGCGTATGTCCTGTTGTTCGTAATAAATTGTAAGAAACGTCAGCAGTCGTCTTCAATGCTTCCTGACTTCTGAGTGTGGTATGAACGGCATGGTATCATCAAGCAACCACCTACACACTTGCAACAGTTAACCACACTCGCAACATTGAGGCTGGAACATGATGTTAAAACAGGCTTCAAAAGGAATGAAAAGACAGTAGCAATATTCCTTGATGCAGCAAGAGCGTATGATGAGTGTTGGAGGGAGGGTGCACTACATAAAATCAGGAGATTAGGCATAATAGGCAGAACTTACATTTATTTAGAAAATTTCTTGCAGGATAGATACTTCACGGTACAAATAAACAATGATAGATCTGAGTTGTATGAACAACAGAATGGAATCCCCCAGGGATAGGTAATATCACCATCTACTTTTACGATTTTGGCCAACGACCTAGGCGACGAGTTTAAAGACTTAAAAAACAACCTATCTCAGTTTGCAGATGACGCTGCGATATGGAGATTGGGAAGAAATCTCCCATTCCTCTATAAAACAGTACAAAAACAAACAGATAAAGTATCTGACTGGATGAACAAGTGGGGATTTAATCTAAACGTTAAAAAAACCATAGGAATGATCTTCAGTAGAGGGCGTGTAATTAAAAACAATATAATTGACAAAAGCATTAATGAGCAAAAAGTATGCACAGCAAAATCAACTAGATTTCTTGGTATGGTACTAGACCAGCAACTAAACTGGAACAAACACATAGATCTATTAGTGCAAAGCAGTAAGGGACTTATTAACATGCTAAGATATATGAAAGGAAGTGGTTGGGGAGCCTGCAATAAAATAATGTTAACCTTCTATAAATCATTTATTAGGGGCAAACTTGACTATGCCATTGTTGTCTATGCATCAGCCGCCCCGAACAATAAGAAAAAACTAGACACAGTCCAAAACCAGGCACTGTCAATAATAGCAGGTGCCTCTAAGGGAACATCAGCAGAGGCACTAGAAGTAGCGCAAGGCATTATACCCCTGGAGCTACAGAGAAAGGAACTGAGAGTCAGCTACTGGGCAAGAGTGGCAAAAGATCCAACTCACCCAGCACACAAAAACTTTGACAGGGGTAACCAGTACATAGGCCACATTCCATTAAACCATAATAGATACCCGTGAGGGTGGAAAACAATGGATGAGGTGGATCAATACCCAGACCTGTTTAATACGATAAACAGTAGTGCTCAGTATAAAGCAAGGATCCCACCATGGGAATTGAAAGTGCCAGAAACTGAATCCCACTTATCAAAGATCATAAGCAAATCTAACGACATAATCTCAGCAAAAAGTAAAGCACTAGAGTACATAGAACGGTACATAGATAATAGCTTAACTATATATACAGATGGGTCAAAAGATGAAGAAGGACAATTAGGAGCAAGAATAGCAATACCAAAATTAAAAATTTATAAAAGATACAAAGTAACAGTAATCCATCTTTACAGCAGAATTAGTGGCAATCCTACAACCTTTAGAAATAGCTGCAGAAAACCCACCAAAGAAAGTAACCATTCTCACAAATTCCTTTGCATCAGCATTAGCTATCAGAAACAGAAATAAATGTAGCAGGCCAGATATTATAGAGGAAATACTACAGGTTAGTACATATCTGCAAACTATAGGATGCAGTGCAACAATAACATGGATACCATCACATGTGGGGATAGCAGGAAATGAGGTTGCAGACAAAGAAGCCAAAGTGGGGAGAACTAGCTATAACAAAATTGAAGTAGGCTTCGCCAAATTTGAAATTAAGAGCTTAATTGCTCAAGCAATAACTAAAGAACGAACGAACGAACGAACTTTATTTTCAAAGTGTTTAGAATTGGGCACGCAGGCCCGTCTAACATTCTGCCCTTCATTTTTTATTATGATTGTATATTGTAAATGACTGCTGTTATGTTAACTTTATAATGTTGCATGCCTTTAAATTAATGCTTAAAGTAACATGTGGGAATAAAAGGATATAGTATGCAAGATAAATGAGAGTGAAAGGGCAGAATGTTAGACGGGCCAGCGTGCCCAATTCTTAACCCTTCGAAAACAAAGTTCGTTCGTTCGTTCGTTCTCTCATCTTCCATACTGAATCCATTTATTCTCACACGTATCGTAAATATTACTTAAATAATAAAATAACAAAAAAAGTACAATAAAATAAAATCCCAACATTGTAACAGTACAATAACAGTTACACAGATTTACAGATGCGTATCATAATTTATACTAAACAGGATAAAATTAACTTTAAAACCTACATATGATGTTATGTAATTATTTAAGAACATAACGAAATTAGGGTGGCATATAATCTGCACTCATGATGTATTTGAAAAGTCTGTGATTGAATGGATATGGACTAAGAGTATTTTTTAAGTCGTGTGGAAGAGTATTCCACAGATGAGCAGCAGAAAAAGCTAAACTTTTCTTGAATAAGTCGAGCCTAGGCTTGGGCATGTGTAATTTATTTAAGCGTTGACTGCGTCTTCCGCTGTATTTGAAAATAGGACACAGATACGTTGGAGAGTAGATAACAGCATGGGACCAAAGTAAAAAAGCAGGTCACTCATAAAAAATCCTAAAAAAACCAAGCAAAAAATGTCAAATAAAAGATGAATTAAAAATACCAATTAATAAAAAATTGCTGAGGCTCAAGCTTGGAACTGGATATTTCATGATTGAGGAACCCACATGTGAAGAGTGTCAAGAACCAAACACAATTAGACACTTTCTGGTGGACTGCAAAAAATATGACCAACAGAGGCAAAACGTTAAGACATACTGCAGTAACCACAAGGTAGAAATGAGTGTAGAAAATTTCATAGGCACAAAGACCCTTTCAGAAATGCAAAAGTTAATAAAACACTATATTACAAAAACTAAAGCTAACATATAAAAAATAAATAAGGATCCAAGCCAGTAGTCCAAATTAATGAAAGACTCCCCCCAGATACATACAGAGTAACCAAATAAAGCATCCAGCGAAAATTAAAAACATACTAGCTTAGAAAATAGCATATTTTGGATTTTTAAAAAACCATGTTGAACTATAACCACAAGAGGAAAATACCTACTAGAGATAATATAGTATAAAATAGATACAAACAAAAACATACTACAATAAAGGAAATACGTCCTGATATAACCAACAACTCCATGTACATGGTAGATGGTTGAAAGGGGCGTGCTACAAAGAAAAGTAGCAAACACATTAATAAAAAAAATAAAACAGTCAAGCAAACTCGTAAAAAGTTCCAGCCCGTGATGAACAAATGAGACTATATATATATATCTATATATATATATATATATATATATATATATATATATATATATATATATATATATATATATATTTATATATATATATATATATATATACGATACATCGCTGAAATTCTTCGTATTCACGTCCTTCCACTTCTGGCTGCACGAGGGTCGATTTTTCAGGAGGATAACGCTCGACCTCATGTGGCACAACTCACCACCCAGTTCCTCGCTGACAACAACGTCCAGACCATTCCGTGGCCAGCCATGTCATCAGACATGAACCCCATAGAACACAGACGACTCCGCCAGCGAGACGTGGCTCCAGCCAATCTCCGACAGTTGTCTCTTGCACTGCGGGAAGAGTGGGCAGCCATCCCACAACAACAGATCCAACGGCTAATCGGATCCATGTCAAGGAGATGTCGTTCTCTGATAGAGGCCAGAGGAGGCCATACACCTTACTGAAACGGAGGCCTCAGTCGCAAAGAATAAAAGTCCAAACCAAATTTAATGAACATCATTTCATTGATAATGTCTGAAAGTTTCTTCATGCCAAGATTGAAACATTAATTCCGTAAAATAAAATTTTGGTACAAGTTTGAAATTTGGTGTCCATTACCACTGCAATAATGTTGCGTTTCTTTCTTTGGACAGTAAGTATATATATATATATATATATATATATATATATATATATATATATATATATATATATATATATATATATATATATATATATATATATTCATTTAGAGGATTTCTCCCGGTAATTAGTTCAGTGATAATGTAGCGCCGTCTACCGCCTTAGTTAACGGGTGACGAAGCAGTCAGGTGTCAGTGTTATTGTTGACAATGAGTTAATGGTAAACTTACGATAACAGATACTTACTAGGCGTAGAATCAGTCCGTACAGTGCTTACCATTTGGGTTAATAGTAGGCTAAATTAACTGTCATTACTGAAAGGAAATGTCAGAGGTTTGGGTTATTCACTTAAAACTGAATAGTGATGTGCAGGCGCTATAACCCAGAGTTATAGGAGATAGTCACTTATTCCTTTCTGATAGAAACTTCTAGTGGCTGTGTGGAATCATGATATGCCGATTTGTGTAGTTATATACTAGTTATAACTTTCCCAGAAAGCAGTCACCAGCCAGAGATAACATTATATCTTAGGTTTCAGTCACCACTGTATTATTATAGTAAGAGTATTGCCTCTTCTATGTATTCATTTGTGGGATGTTAATATTTTTCCCCAAGGGGCGCATACCATTTATTTGGTAATGTCACATGCTGTAATTTTTATGTAAATTCACTTAATGTTGTAAGAGGAATAGCATATCCACTCAGCTGTAACTACATGGTTAGGTTTCCTGTGTGTTGATTTTGCTTTCAGAACATTTACTGACAAGTACATGTATGTACAAGATATATTAGCCTATGCGGGCGCAAGTTGATAATTGATACAGTGGAACGAACAGGAGGGCGACTTATATGGATAAAGACAGCCCGAAACTATCATAGCAATGATTAAAATAATTCAAATCCCATAGTGGAGCATAACGGTTTATTATAACGTTATTGTAATTTTATTGTTTGCTTGATGTAAAAGTCGTTTCGTTTGTATCTCAGTTTCAGGATACGGTATCGCTATTGCAAGAGTCCAGTTAGGCGACGAAAGTAACATTCTCATCGCTCTCACGGTTCCTGAACGTAATTAGCACTACGAGTTGTCACACCATACCTGAAGCAAAACTCTTTTGTCAACGTCCATCCCTCTAACGGGAATTAAGCTCACGCAGTGTGCAACGAGCCAAAGCAAAATCTGAAATCGTATTTGCAGTAGTAGTTTCATACTCGCCTTTTGATCACAAGTCAGAGCATTGCGGCTTCCAGCATATCTATCATCGCAGCGTCTTCAGCAGAATTGAAACACCAGACGGTGTGTGTGCTTAAACGGAGCACCCAAGTTACCAATAATAGTTCAAGCTAGCCAAACCGGATTTACCATCAAGTACGCAAGCGAAATTCTAAGCGCCGGGATAATAGCGCAATGGACCATTTGTCCTAAAGTAACTTCGTCTTGTGTGTGGTTTTGGTCATTTAAAACCCCGCACGTATGAGCTGTCAGTCGAAGTTAGACAGAGTCGTCAACAGCCTATCTCGCCATAAGGGGGTAACCAACGATAGCGCCTACAGTGGATTTATTTGTGTTATTCCATCACCTATGGAGGATATCTACACGTAAAAACACTTACTGGAGCTATTGCATTTGGTCCCACGAAAGCGGACGGTTTGGGAACTCTGTTTATTCATTTCTCGGTGTTCTACAGGTTTTTATGTTGGACGTTTGTGTGTTCGTGGGTGTGTAATTTCATATGTGTCTACTCAACGTGATTATTGATGTATTCTTATGTTGTTGTGCGATATACATTATTTTCATGTATATTTCTTCTTTAATAAATTGTACTCATTTATTAACGAGCTGTTCACGACCCTTTCATCCATAATTAATATTACAAGCTCTTTACTATAGTCTCTATTTTGACAAGAGAAAAGAGAGAGAGCGGGCGGTGCTTAGACAATATAAGTGTGATGAGGCTTGGAGAGAGAGAAAACTTTTAATAAATCTTCTTCCAGGTTGGTCTCAAGTCCACCCCCTATTTACACCTTATCTATGTGTAATCTATAACTTTGTCAGTTCACTATCATTGTCGGTTTCACTACCATTGTTTAACTCGACCAATACTCTTACACTTTAACTCAACCACCACAATCACTTAGTACAGGCATCCTGCCGGGAGACCAGCGGCAATAATAACCCCATGCTCCGTACGTAGCGAAAAGGAACATTATGAATAATGACGATTTAGCACCAGAATAAATCTTTACCATCATCACAGACAGCGCCAGCATCATTAACATTCTCACTACCACAATAATATTGTCAATGTTACAATGTATTATCATCATCAGTACCATCATTGTTATCGTCACCTTTAACCTTGATAAACACAACAATATAAGCAGCAACTTTCAAACAAAAGAGATCAACCTCAAGAAATGGCACAAGAGGTTGGCATTTTTAAATTGATTTATAATATTGCAAACTTATTTCACACTTCTAGAGTAGACAGGCACATAATTCTGTCTCCGGTGTACTGGCTGGTGCGATGTTGTTCAGTAAAATGCAAATGGGTCGTCAGTATTTAGATTCTATTGAACCTGGTTATTAGCGTTACACCTTTCAGTGTTTGTTCCTGAAAGAAAATATAATAGGTCTATCATAATAATTATGATGATGTTTATGACGATGATAATGATGATATTTCAATGATGTTGGAGATGACTGATGAGTAGGATGGTGATGGTGACAGTATTACTATCATAAGATGTTAACGATCATGACAACTATAACATCTATACGATGATGATGTTGGTAATGCAGTAATGAATAAACTGAATAGTGAGTAGAAATAAAGTACGATTTGATCTAGATCTATGATAGACTGGATGAGAAAGAACAGTATAAACCAGAAGCAGCCAGGATAGAACAATAACCCACTAACAAATGTTTATCTGCTTAAAAAATTCCTCGTCGGTGTAATCTAATTTACAATGATATGAGTTTTCATTTAAATAACAAATATACTAGTAACTATTGTTTCACCAGACAAGTATGGTAACACAAAGTGATAACCAAGAACATTCACGTTATTTTTCAACAACAAAAATGGACTAATAACATAATATAACAAACAACAGCATGAACATTAGAAACGCCAGGACAAGCGACAACAGCAGTATTCAGTAACATTAAGTACAAGAACAACTGGCATAACAAGAGAGATTATTTCACCATTGACACCGCAAGCATTTAATATACAGCAAATTCTGAACACTGTCATAAGTGGCGCCAACTATAAGGTTGCTTGTGGAGCTGGAACCTTCATCTTGTAAAACAAATTGTTGCAGAAACCACGACTACAACTACATGAAAGCTTTACTAGGGGGCCAGCTATAGTGAAGGTTTTTTTTTAAATAAAATTTTGCCTCGTATTGGACAGGCGCATCTCATTTCACCTAGACCTTATATAAAAGACCGTCAGGTCTCATAACATCATACTGCTATATAGTGAAGGTTGCATGCTCTTTAACGAGCGAGAAAATCAAAATGAATTAATGAAATTCTGAACAACTTCTGGCGACAAAAAGTGCTGGTTGCTAAATATATTAGAAATGAGAAATTTAAATGCAGCAAAGTTATAAGACTGATAAAACAACGTTCAAAGATAATTAACAGTTTTATTATCGGATAGAAAAATGAAACTGAGCTTTATGTTCAAAGATGTCTGGCTGACGGGGACATAATACAGGACGTACGTGGTCTCTAGTTATATAGTTTTATTAGCTGTACAGTTTAATTGTTACTGCTCTTATAATTCTCATGGGCGTAATGACCTCAGGAAGTTATGAGTGACCTAGCCGTTGGTGTATTGGTGTAAAAGTCCCCCCGCTTTACGCGTTATTTTTACCGTAGATATAAGAAAACATAATTCACTGCGGACATTGTGGTCTCCGTAACATTGTTTTCTTGCTACAATACGTACTACTTGAAATCGACAACAATATATTAATAATATCGCCTCAGATCGAATTAGAAATTGAAAAAAATTGAAAAGTTTTAGATACACGCGTATAGAACATGTGTGAGTTTTTAACAGCAGTCACAAAGAAAAAAAAGGACTGTTTACGTGACAATTTCTTCTTCTTCTACTTTATTCGATCCCATGGGAATTGAGATTTTAGTCGTTATACTTTTGTATTTGGTGGTGAGTTCCTGGTTTTTCTTGCAAACCCTGAGAGCTTCCTCATCTCAGTGGGCTCAGCATTGGTAAAATTTACCAGACCCACTAATTGTTGGGTGAGGCATTGTTACAAGTTGGATGGTCTTCTACTCTAGAACGAATCTTGCCGAGAAACGCTATCTCGCTACCCAAGCTGGGAGGGCCCGTCACCAGGAGCACCACTTGTAGCATTGCGTGGCAGCTTGTGTCGTTTATTTTGTAATTTGGGTCCGAAGAGACAACGAGAGACACTAAGAGGCTTTATTAAACATCATGAAAACAAATAAAACTCGAACTGCGATCCAAGGAATAGATGGTAATCATTTGTGCTTGCTGATTAACTACCTGAAAAATAAACCTATGCTAAGACACGAGGACACCAAAGAAGAATTGCAGGTACATTCTAGTTTTGAACCCGTTACTCTAAATGGTAACCCATCGTAAAACAAAAAAAACAAAAAACGAATACAAAACAAAAAAAAATTGAGATCCGTTATTTATTTATTTTTTAAAACCACTGAATACGTTACATACTCTCAAAAATGTATGCTTGCGTTGAATAGAAGGATTGAAATTGTTCGACAAGGTCACCAATGTGAAACTCATGACAAGAACCCGCCCAGATAATGGCGTGATGTGAGCCCAACTCACACCGTACCGAGACACCAGGTCTAAAATCATATAAGGCCGTCTCGTACAATCTTGTCTATAACCATATAAGGTAATGTCGAACAATTTAAAAGGCTAATCCAAGCCGAAAATCGGCCGAGTCAAGGGACATAACAAATAAATCTAACCAGTATCAAAAGGAAAACATAATCACTGGTTAAATCCCTTAGACCACAAATATAAGAAAAGAAATAAAGTATTCATTACAAGCATACCATAACAGACTGTAACAGTCTACCGCACCCCCCGGGAAAAAAAATGATAACTTCATTTTTTTTTTAAACAAAATATATCGAAAGAAAATGGGCGGTAGCATACAACTATCTACATATAAATATCACAAAGTAATCAATACAATGTATAACATAAATAAATACCATAGTAATACTATAGCGTGCATAAAATAAATTTTCAAACACGCACTAAAAAAAATAATGAGCATGATGACACAGGCAACAGGCTCATAACGCATAAATGATGCGCTGACAAAGGGCGTAAATAATTACAATGCCCTAATACCGTAGATAAAAGACATTTCATCAATGAACTGGCCGTAGAAGCTGAAAATGCAGCAAGAACTGGTAATAGTCGGTGCCTTTATCAAATTACAAAACAACTATGTCACCAGCCTACTGCTATGGAAACACCTGTTAAACGTAAATTAGGGAATTCAATACCAACAGAAAAAGAACAAATGGAGAGATGGGCTGAGCACTTCATGGAGGTGCTAAACAGACCACCACCAACAGTAACACCTGATTTTAATAATGAAACACCCACAACCACCTTGCCAATAACTTGTGATGAATTCACGCTGGACGAGATCAAACAAGCCGTTAAAAGATTAAAAAATTTTAAAGATGCTGGAGTTGACGAAATTTCATGGGAAATGATTAAAGCAGTTAATGACAACAATCTCTTGAGAATTTTAGATATTATAAATGAAGTATGGAGAGAAGAACAACCACCACAACAATGGAAAGACAGTATTATTGTAAAGTTACCGAAGAAAGGTGATCTATCAGACTGTAATAACTGGCGTGGTATATCTCTATTATCAGTACCTGGAAAATTATTATGTTGCATGATGTTAGAAAGACTTAAATTGCATGCTGACGAAAAGATCAGAGAAGAACAAGTGGGTTTCAGGCCGAAACGATCATGTATTGATCAAATATTCACACTAAGAACAATTATAGAAGAATCAGTGGAAATGCAATCGCCATTTACTATCACCTTCGTCGATTTTCAAAAAGCCTTTGATAGTCTACACCGCCCATCATTGTGGAAGATACTTACAATCTACGGTTTTCCAACAAAATATGTGAATATAATCAAAGCGCTAAATGACAATGCAAGATGTTGTGTTAGAACAAATAAAGGGAATACAGAATGGTTTACAGTAGAAACAGGGGTGAAACAAGGCTGTATTATGTCACCACTACTTTTTGGAATAGCTATTGATTGGGTTATGAGAAACTATACCCACAATGAACAATTAGGTATAAAATCGACAAATGGAAAATTCCTGGGGGACCTGGATTTTGCAGATGATTTAGCATTCTTAAGTTCAACACCCAGACAATCCCAAGAAGCAGTAAATAATTTGTCATCTCTCGGTTAAAATAGGTCTCCAAATAAATGCCTCTAAAACTAAAGTTATGAACTTTTCTAACGAGACCTTTGATATCATCTTGAACGGGGAAAAACTACAGAAAGTTGAAAGTTTCAATTATTTAGGCAGTAAAATGACTCAGGATGGTGACACAACAAGAGAAATCCATACTAGAATTGCTTTGGCAGCTAGCGCCTTCAATAGATTATCTAACATTTGGAAATTACGATCATTGAATATACATACTAAGCTTCGTCTGCTTAATTCAAATGTTATCTCAGTGTTAACATACGGCTGTGAGAGTTGGAAAATAACAAAATCATTGGAGAACAAGCTGAATACATTCGAGAACAAATGTCTTAGAAAACTCATGAACATCAGTTGGAAAGAATTCAAGACTAATCGACAAATAAGAGAAGACTCTAGGCAGAAATATGTCTCTGACTATATAAGGAAAAGACGATGGTCATATATCGGTCATGTCCTACGAATGCAAAACAACAGAATACCACTACAGGCGCTCACTTGGGTTCCTGAGGGTAAGAGGAAAAAAGGAAGACCAAAAGAAACACTCAGAAGAACAATAATAAGAGAAGGAAGAACGTTGGGCCTAAATAATGTGCAAGAGCTAAGAGGAGTGGCGTCACAACGAACAACCTGGAGAGCACTGGTTTCTGCCTTATGCGCCGTGTTTGGTGCTTAAAGAATGTATTATAATTATTATTATTATTAATACCGTGCTATGCTGGCGCACGATAGAGCGACGGGTGAGAAGAAAACTATATCTCACCAAGTTAGAGAAAATATTTTCTCATAGTACTAACATAATTATAAAAAGAAGTTGCCATAATAGCACAATAAAGTGCTGGCAACATAACAACGCCAGAAAAATATTACATAGATATGTCTTCATATACCAAAAAAAAAAAAAAAAAAACTACAATATCGCCATGTCTCACAATAATAAATTACAAAATTAGAGGTGTCATTAACATATTATACTTTTAACATTGTGATATACAGCATTATAGTGACACCAACATATATCTTCTAAAGGATATATCAAACATAGCATCATATCTTTAACATAATATCGAATATTAGTTTACAACATTGATAACTATCCATTACAAATACAACTAAGCGATGATATGCGGAGTCCCAGAATACTGTGTGGTAGCGTCTATTCCCAATGGTAAACAGGGACATCCAATGTAGGGATACTTGTAAACTGTAGAGATTCTCCGTATAACAGCACTGACTCGCTGTGAGAAAATATAAATGAAACACCTGTGTTTGACAACAGTAGAATTCTACAATACATAACACTTAATTGTAATTCCTACTTATTAAATGTGGCCATGTAAACTACCGGCCTTTATATAGTGATAATCAAACCTTCCTCCGTTACAATAGAGACGGTAACAGAGAAAGCAAATCCATCAATTTATAATCATGAATTAAATAGGATCAAGCAATTGTACAAACTGAATGTTAATATGTTAATATGACTGAGTGTCGTGGGTATATCACTAATCTCGACCTCTACAAGAGAATAAAGGACATAAGAGTAAAGTAGAATCATGTGGGCATCGAGACAGTATGTCTGCCATTACATTCCCCGACCCACGAATAGCTCGTACCGAAAAGTGCAAAGGTTGAATGTAATGTGGTCGTTCATGAAATTCTCTCAGCATATTGATGTGAACAGTTTTATGCTTTTTATCCACATCGATGACATATTCGACATCAGAAATTCTAGAGATGACAGTGTAAGGACCTTTCCATGATATAAGAAGTCTATTGTCCCTACAAGGAAGTAATACAAGTACCTTGTCACCAGGAAAGAGTTGACGTAGACGTCTATTTTTGTTTGAGAAATTCCTTGCCTTCTGCTTAGCAGACTCAGATGCAGAGGTTGCTAACCTACATGCTTCAATAATTTTCTGCCTTTAAGCAACTACATACTCGTAAGAGGATTGAGTTTCCTCGCTGATATCCTCAGTAGTTATTAGGTCATACATCAATGACATGGGACCGCGCGGTTGCGCACCAAAGACAAGATGAAATGGAGAGAATCCTGTGTGTTCATTAGGGACTTCTCTATACGCGAAAAGAGCAGCAGGTAACACCCTGTCTCAATCCTGAGGATGATCCTCAGTTATCTTTCCTATCAAACTCTTGAGCGTTCTCTTCAATCGTTCAACTAGACCGTTTGACATAGGATGATAGATACTGCTTAAAGACCTTTCAATCCTGAGTGTAGACATCACCTGAGACATAGTGTCTGATATTAATTGAGTGCCATGATCTGACAAAATTT
The DNA here is from genome assembly GCA_024509875.1 of Oreohelix idahoensis. Taxonomy (NCBI): domain Eukaryota; kingdom Metazoa; phylum Mollusca; class Gastropoda; order Stylommatophora; family Oreohelicidae; genus Oreohelix; species Oreohelix idahoensis. The sequence goes on along the minus strand of JAMPIV010007213.1, from coordinate 3,330 downwards.
CTTTAGGAAATCCCAGACGTGAGAATATTAACCAAAGAGCGTCTGCAATATCGGCAGTAGAAAGGCTCTTGAGAAGTATTGCCTCTGGCCAACAAGTACACATGTCAATGCATGTTAGGATAAATTGGTGTCCTCTGCCAGACTTGGTCTTAAAGGGACCAATAATGTCTATTGCCATCTTTTGAAAAGGACGGATTGGAATATCCGCAGCCTGGATAGGGGCTGCATGGCGTGGACCTCGTGACTTAACCTCCTGGCATATCTTGCAGGAGCGACAATAAATACGTATATCTTTATTTACTTGTGGCCAAAAGAAAGAAGCAAGAACTCTCGATTTAGTACGGGAAAATCCCATATGTCCAGCACATTGAGAGTCGTGAGCATGTTGTAGAATTCGAACTCTCATACTCTTAGGAACTAGAATCTGAGAATGTATAGACGCAGGAGAATCTTGCATCATACGGACTAGTACTCCATTCTTTATTGAAATCCAAGATTTACGATTTGTGTTATAGTTTACATTATCATTTTTAACAAGGGCGAAGAATTTCTCCAAAGAAGTGTCATTTTGTTGGAGTGTTATTAAAGACTCACGAGAAATCACTGAGTGATTATCTTGGTTATGCACTTAATTAATTTCAGTAGATGTAGTCTGAGACATACTTGAGCTTGTGCTCTTGTGGTGACTGCATAAGCAGCTTTAATATTTTGTTCTTCCCAGATAGTAATCTGGGGTACATTCTTTAATTCCATGTATACGCCCGACGATAAGGTCCGCAATAGGATTTGGGAGCAAACAAGCGTTTACCTTTCCCGTAAAAAAGGGAGTAGCAATGTGGATGATAGCAGTCGGATACTTTTCAAGTGTCCCAAAAAGTCACACATTTCACCACCTTTCCAGTGGCGTAGGAAGGAAATATGAGGGATTGCTTAACCCCTACCGTTGTGCATCCAGAATCAAAGAGAACTGAGACTGGATTATTGTTCACTAAACCTTTATATAGAATAAGAGACCCTCTTCCGTCATGCGCAGCTGCAGCAGGAAGAGCGGGTAGAGGATGACCACAACTCAAAGTAGTTATAGTTGTCGGTTGGGATAGGATTTGCATTGCGGGCATTTAGATGCCCTATCAAATTCGAAAGCAAAGCAAGCATTAGCATTAGCCACAGTATTATTATTGTTGCCTTGATTGTTAACACCCTAGGGATCTTGTTGAGCCAAGTTAGTCTGGTGATAAGGTCTATTATTATCTTGTTGTGATCTAACGCGGCTATTATTTCTATTGGAATTATAGTTATTTCTTCCATTGAAATCATAGTTCTGATTAGAACCCCAGTTATCATAGTTGCGATTATTATCTCCTCTTTGATCAAAATTTCTATTTGATTGGCTTTGTTGTCTCCAAGAAAAGTTATTACTGGTTCGGTGACCTCTATTGTAGTAACATTTTCTAAAGTTAATATAATTGTGAGGACCAAAATATTGAGGATTATTAGATTGTCTCCTGTTTCCTGAAGAAGAATCATTACGTAATGGACCCCCTTGGTTCTGTCCAAAATCACGATTATTCCTTTCATCAAAATTGTGCTGAGGTCTTTGAAATTCTCGACGAAGATTAGGACCATATGGTGTTGCTAAAGCAACGGGTAAACCTACTTCGACTTTAGAGTTGCTAATTGTTTCATTAGGATGTGCCGTAACATATTAACGACAGTATTGTTCAATATCTTTTATGTTTGGAGGTTTTCGCTCATGTAAAAAGGAAAGAACGTTTTTACTAACAGATGACATGACTTTGTCACGAACAGTAAGTCAACAATGGCCTCGTATGTTTTTTCAGTCTTTGATAATTCCACCCAACGTGAAAATGTTAGGCGAATCTCTGATATAAAGTCTGAGAATTCTTTCCCTGTCTCTGGTATTAGAGACTTAAAGCGTAGGCGATAACCTTCTTCATCCAATTGGTATTTTTTTATCACGGCCGCTCTGACAACCTCGTAGTTCTTTCTATCAGCCTCTTCTACTGACATCATAATCTTTTGAGCATCACCTGTGAGAAACCTAGCAAGTTGGTCACAGTATTGTGATTTGTCTGTCTTATGTGAGTCACATGCCAATTGAAATCTATCTAAATAGAATGCAATATCGTCACGGGTAGGGTTGAAATGAGGCAGTTTAACATCATAAGTTTTAATGTTTGCCTTATCAGCAGTTGTTTGATTATTTGAATCATTTTGAGCATTACCCATATTCATCAACTTTATCTTTTCCAACTCCATAGCTAAGAGTTTTTCCTTGTGTTCCATCTGCATTTTTTTCTGTTCCATCTGCATATTTTTCTCTTCAGTCTCTCTTTCTAATCTCTTTTGTTCAGCTTCAGCCTCTCTTTCTAATCTCTTTTGTTCAGTTTCCATTTGCATTTTTTTATCTTCAGCCTTCTGTACCTTGGTATATTGAGCAAGTGCAAATTCCTCTAATTTTTCTCCAGTCTTGCCAAGAGCTTTCCCTTGCTCAATGAAATAATCCAAGGTAGACATTATGTCTAATAATATACTATAACACCTTGTATAATATATATTATCTCCGAAACTCACTTTATCCCAACCTCAGTGGGAGACAAATCTTTATCAAAGAACTTATATAATACATTGATTACAATATCAACAATAATCACTTATGTCTATTGTGCATTATACTATTAATAGTGCATTACCTAGTATGTATATAGACAGTGTATGACAAAATCAACTGTACATACAGAATTAACAAAGACAAGATATAAATCTCAGACGAAAACCTTCGCAGAAATCAACACAAGAATAAAGCAGAACTAAAGGAAATATTCATAGAAAGCTGCAAATATACTAACAGAACAATTAACAAAACAGTGTATAAACGAAAAAGGTGTAAAGAAATAAACAATAGGAAGAGGAGGCAAACAAATACAAACAAATTAATCACAACTTAAGAACAGAGAAAAAATATCCGAAAACAACAATAACAAATCTCGTCACAGCTAAACAAAAATAGCAACAAAAGTCGCTAGTGATTTCCACTGAGGGAAATTCGCAATGGTCCCTAAAGAACGCTCACAGTAGGCCCTCGGTTAAGTGGGATGTACCCTACTGGAGTCACCGCCCAACCAAAACCCGCTGAAATATGAACACATATAACACATAAACAAAGAAACATGTAATATGAAAGCAAAGAATATCAATATATGTGTGTAGAGAGAGGCTCAATTCAATCACAACCTAAAAGCACAGTCTACAATAACAAACAGCAACTTATCTTAACTGGCAAACAAATCCTGGCCTCTAGAATTACAG